>VRLP01002887.1:0-75974 GCA_009660295.1 Lophius piscatorius
AAAGACAGCTTTCCAACCCAAAATATTACAAACTTATTCCCCACAGTATTCAAACACAGACCCAAACACAAATCAGGACCATAATTCACACTCTTTACAGCAGAAAATCTATCACAGCCAAACAGCCTGATTTCCTCTATGGGTCAGATACTCCGTGTGACAGATTATTTTACCTACTACCTAAAATTCACAAAGACCCATCTACCTCTCGGTAGGGCCGATTGTGTCGGCTTGTGGCAGCGCCACCTACGTCTCACAGTATGTAGACTCGTTCCTCGGCCCCCTCTCTTGCAGGCACCCCAGCTATCTCAAGGATACTTACCACTTTCTCGAGCTGATCCGTCCTATGCTGTTGTCCTCCAACGCCAGCCTCTTACCATTGACATAGATAGCCTTTATGCTTATATATTTATATAAAGTTAAAACGATATTAAACCGGTATCCAGCCTCCAACAGTCCCGAAAACGAAATTCTTCAACTCCTGGAAATCTGCCTGAAATTTTATGATTTTATTTTTGACATAAATTTTACCTGCAGGTGGAGGGCACAGCTATGGGGCATAGATACGCCGTCCTATGCCAATCTTTACATGAGCGAGTTTTTTTTTTTTTTTTAAAGTCAACAGACCAAAAATAAAAACTACTTACTCGGGTTTTCTTTAAACCAACCGAGACACATGCTCTTCTTCACAAAGCTAGCTACCATCCCAGACACACATTTAAAAGGTCTAGTTAAGTCACACATCGTCCGTTATTCTAGAATCTCCTCCTATTCCATAGACTTGTATAAGTCCATCAATATTCTCTTCCATAGCCTTAGACGTAAGGGTTACTCCAGGAGGCTCCTCAGGTCCATGAAGCGTGACGCCCTGGCATCCCTCTCTCCCACAGCCGCAACTAACGGCTCACCTGACGCGGTCGACGCACAGCGGCTCCATCAGGGCAACGCACTTAGCGACCCAGCTGAGATCGTTCCCCTTGTCTCCACCTTCAGCAAAAATATTCTCTCAGCCTGCAGAACCAATTGAAAAATAACTTCACAATCATCATGTCCGATCACGAACGACTCCAAAATCATAGGGTCCTCTCTGCATTTAGAAAAAATAAAAGACTCAAGGATTTATTGATCACAGCTGCGTTCCACAGGCAAGAAGGTGGGGAGGAGGGGATGTCTCAGTGGGCTTTTAACCAGATGAAATTCATTTACAACCCACACGGGGGTGCTGCCTCTCCAATTATGGAGAGGCTCACCTTGCAGAGCAGCAATGCAGTCTACTGCATCAGATGCCAGACCTGCGGCGTCCTGTACCTGGGGGAGACGGGGAGAATGTTAGGGCATAGACTAAGGAAACACCTCAACATTATATATCCCATATTGGGAAGGGCGAACTTACCACTCCTCTAGTGCGACACTTCCAAATCCGTCACGTACAGCAGCTCAGGATGACGGGAGTCCAGAGCTGCTCCACCTGGACGGAGGGCCAGCGGAGGAGACATGGAGGGGTCTCTGGATAAGCAGATTGAAGACTAGGGTCCCCCTTGGACTCAATCTAACATAAACAAGGGGTGTATGAATAATACAGACAACAGGTGCCCATTTAATTAATTAATATGTATGGATAAATGGTGAAATATACATGTGATGTGGTGTTGTTAATGAAAAAAATGTTGCCCTTATTTACCCCCAGACCCAAAACGGGAACATAAAAATCTTTTTGTCAATGGCTGTATGTAAGAGTAATCCCTTGCGCCTTTAATTACCCTGCTCTAAAGGTGACTGGCTCTGGAGATTCACCTCAGCACTCTTGATCTCTGACCCTCATCTGTGCATGAAGTGGGGATCATGTGAGGTACTGCATGTCTCTGTGATCAACCTCTCTATAGCTCATTTTTTTTTTGTATATATGTATAAATACAGAGAGGTAGAATTTTTCCATTTATTTATCGCACAAATAGATGTGCTTATCTGGATCAACGTCTCCCTTCTGGGGGAGACAGGATCCATCCCCGCAAGTCCACCTCCAGATGCCAGGGGCCAAGATGGGGACTTTCTATTAAACTTTCCCTTTATTACTCTTGCTAATAGCACTGCAATCTACCAAGAGTGGTCCTGCAGCAACTAGAAGCTCACTTCACCATGACCACACTCACCAGAACAATAAAAACAACGATGTGGGAATGACGACTTTGGCCAGAACCCTGAGTGGGAATCATCCAACTCACCAGTGGGTGTGAGGGTCCAAATACCTTTTTTCCTGAACTGCTGATGAAGCCTTTTTATTACACGCTTCCTTAGTCCCGATGAATCCTGCTCCTGCTCTTCAAGTCCTCTAATGTCTTCTTTCTGCATGGTTTTCCTGTCCTCACTCTCATGCGCTACAGAGGAGCGCTCCTCCTTCCTTTTACTTTTCTTTACCACCCAAGAGCCACAAAGCACTATATTATTATCCTATGCAAATATGGAACCCTAACCCTTTGTGTATAGATCAACACAAACCTAAAAACCCAGTTTCTGTATGCAAGTCCCTGTAATGTAAACATTTGTAGGGCTGTTTCTTAAACCAGGGCAAGAGTCCGTATAGTCCCTCTTCAAGACAATTAATTTTATTTACAGATCAAATAATAACAGTGAGCTTTGATCCATACCCAGTGAAGCAGCAATCTTCAGAGGAGCGACCGCGACAAACAAAGCATGTTTTTGACTGCTTTGACAAGTTTATCTGAAAATTTTTGGAAACACAATTTATGATACACTTATCCAACCTTTAAGGGTCTGATGTTAATAAATGGAGGTGGAGGTTTGCATCTTTAACTTACCAGACTTAGATCGGCGCACGCTGAGCTGGTAACCAACTACATCCAGACCAATATCTCTGATAAGTGCCTCAGTTCAACCGAGAGGGCGTTGATCCTTTTTATTCCAAGTCTGAAAGATGGTGGTGACATGTCCAAAACATATTTCATGAAAGCCACAGCGTCAATGAAATAACTTCTACGGGTCACTGGTTTAAACCCTTTTGCTTGGAGGTGCACTACAAAACTTGTGAGTTAAAAATACAAATTATATCATGTTTTCTGCTCTAACAGATGTTGATAAACCTTCAAATTTGGTACGTACTCACAGACCCTGCCATGGTTCCTTAGGGAAATAAGGTCAATGTTTTGAACTGCCGAGTCTGAATCCTGTGTCCTATACTCGGATGAGCTCACCTTCTGTTTCTAAAAAAGATAGATATATTTTTCTCCTTTTGCATGACAGATTGTAGTATGCGTGGAAGCATCAAAACTGATGACAACTCTCACCTGTCTTTGCAGGACGGGGCGCTCTACTCTTTTCCTTGACCACTTTTGAAAAACATTTTTTCTCCCTTCTTCCTCCTCTTTTGAATCATCTTCTGTTTCATCCTGTGTGTTACAGGAAGCCTTGCTGGCTGAAGGAGAAGGAAGCGGCATATTTGGGGTGTCTTGGTTACAGGAAGCCTCACTTGCAGTGGGGAGACTACACATGGGGGTCGAAAGTTGTGACACAGTGGCGGCGGAGGATGCAGTAGAAGTAGCATGTGACCTGGCCTCCATCGCCGTCCTGATGCTCTATTCAATTAAAGCATCATCCACTTCATCAATTGGTGGTGTGCGATTTGAAGCCCTTACGAGTGCTAGTTCCCTAGCAACGGATCTCTCCTTGGCCTTTTGGATGTAAAGTTTAGCCATAGGCTCCTGAAAATGTAGAGGAATGCTTTATTAAATTTAACATTGGTCTGTTAGAATATGTTCCATGTTGTGTTTTCGTTATGTCTATTTGCTTTCGGACTCATGCATATTCAAAGCTATACCTACAAAGAGCTGTCTGGGGGATGAGCAGCAGTAAATAAATATAGTATTTCTGACCACACGATGATCAAATAAGGACCTCACATGCATCACATACAAGGGAGGAACCAAAAAGCAACAGAATCCTTCTGTAGAAAGATTCTGATTACATGCAAGTCATCAAACCAAGATATTACTAAAATTCCAGATTCTATATATAAGTCCCTTTAATGTAAATAAATAATTTACAGGGCCCTATATTTTTCCAGAGCTGTACATATGAATATGTAATAGTGTTCTGCTTTAGATCTTGAACTTGAACACATTTAATTTAATTTAATATAATTCAATTAATTTTTACTTGTTTATTTCTACGTGTGTATATTATTTTATTTTGTTTATTGGATTATTGTATAGTGTAATATTTCTATTATAGTGCAATATGCCCAGTATATTGTTTACTGTACCATAATATATTTCTTTAGTATAGTATAATATTTATTATAATATAATAATTATAATATAGTATTTCCTGCATAGTGTAATATTTATATTATGGTGTAATACCCTAGAATAGATTAATAGTCATATTTATATTTGCATTTTTATTCTGTTATATTGATCTGTGTGCTCCTGCAATTTCCCCATTGTGTCACTAATAAAGGTTTATCTGATCTTATCTTAGACTGACAGAGGCGGATTGGGCAGTCCAAATTTGTAGTAAAACTGAAGAAGTGAAAACCGTCAAAAAAAACGTGATTAGCTAGTAGAAATCGAAATTTGTTTTTAAGAAGTGTATCCATTAAATGAAACACAGTAATTAGAAAAATAATATAAATGATGCCTTAAGAGTTAAACAAGACAATTACTGTTGATGAGCAAATTTGCTCAAAAGAGCCAACTCGGTTTTATTATTAACCTGTTCAGTGAATTTTAGTTGCTTTGTTACATCAACATATATTTCGCCACAAATGGGGCACTTTTGTCCATTTGTGATAAAGTGCAGCCTTCGAGACTTGGAGACAGCAGTTACTGCAGTCTGTGGCTCCTCACTAGTCTCAAATGCCACCTGTACATGTAAACAGAAGCACAACAGTATTAACATTTTTGAAATATACAATCAAATTAGGCAAATTAAAATATTTTGTCTGTTAAAGTATAAAAAGCACAAAATGAGTTATTTGCAAGTATTGAAGTAAAACCTGCAAAAGTAAGTTATCTCAAGACACTTGTACCAGGTCTAGGCCAAACTCCAAGTAATATGATTTACTGAGATCCAACAATTCCCACCAGGAGCAAGCACTTGGGAGATATTAAAATGCATAATCAACTGTAAATAGGTGTAAATTTGCTAGTTATGGCTCTGCAAAAATGCTTACGACGTGCACGTACTGGTGCGCGTGGGCACACACTCGATTATGTAGCCGTTCCACCCTGACTTGGCATGCTGCTATACTGTGTATCTATGCATTGTTTCTATCTTGTGTTTGATGAGTAATGAAACAGGGACCACTGCTTTCTTGTCAGCCGAGTGGGGGGTATATTCTGTACAAAACAGATTAACATTAGCAAACGATTCCAGTCAATGTCTCACAAGCAAACCTCTCTTCTGTAGAGCTAGCAGCGAACTGACATAATGTATGTTATTTTCCAAAATGCAATAAAACAAAATACATCACACCGTGATAACATAAATACAATAAAAATGATATATAACCCAACCCATCGGCAGCAATTTCTTTTACATTAATTCAATTAACATTAATTTAAACATAAACCACTGTAAGTATATATTACAGAAAATGAAAGTAATAAAAAAAAATATACCTCCAAATTAAAATTACAAAAAGTGAGCTCACATACCTGTACCAAATACATTAACATTAGCACAGCTAGCACAGCAAACGATTCCAGAAAATGTCTCACAAGCACACGTTGAGAAAAAGAAATAACAGCAGAGTGCATGAGAATACTTTCATCCATGCCCAATTAGCCTAGCTTGGACTCTTCACATTGGCATGTGAATTAAAAATGCCATGCAAAACAAAAACGAAATGGACACTGTTCTCCTGGAAATCAAAACATAATTTCCGAAGTACAAAATAAACTCTTTACATTTTTTAGCCATATTGTAACAGTTTATCTGCATTAGTACTGGTATTATCTTACCTCTCCTCAGTAGAGCTAGCAGCGAACTCAGGAGGGAGCGAAAACACAGGAAGTGACGTCACTTCGCCGAACTGACATAATGTATGCTATTTTCCAAAATGCAATAAAACAAAATATATCACACTGTGATCACATAAATACAATAAAAAAATATATATAACCGAACCCATCGACAGTAATTTATTTAATATTAAATCAATCGACATTAATTTAAACATAAACCACCGTAAGTATATATTACAGAAAATCAAAGTTATAAATAAAAATATACCTCCAGATTAAAATGACAAAAAGGGAGATCATGTACCTGTACAAAACAGATTAGCATTAGCACAGCAAACGATTCCAGAAAATGTCTCACAAGCACACGCTGAGAAAAATAAATAACAGCAGACTGCATGAGAAGACTCTCCTCCATGCTCAATTAGCCTAGCTTGAACTCTACACATTGGCATGTGAATTAAAAATGCCATGCGAAACAAAAACGAAATGGACACTGTTCTCCTGGAAATAAAAACATAATTTCCAAAGTACAAAGTAAACTCTTAGCATTTTTAGCTTTTTCTAGCCATATTGTAACAGTTAATCTGCATAAGTGCTGGTATTATCTTACCTCTCCTGAGTAGAGCTAGCAGCGAACTGAGGACGGCGCGAAAACACAGGAAGTGCCGTCATCGTATGTCGAAATCCGGTAATTAACAGTATCATTAACAAAATAAAAGCTTCCATCGAAGAAATATACAGATAAATATATATTTACTTGAAAAATTACAATATTTGAACAGTGATGAAAATTACATACACCTGCTTTGGTGTTACATAAAGAAGCACTTGTGTGATTTTAAAAACATTAATTAAATGTTAATCTTCAGGCAGCATCAACATTAATTAACTGTTAATAGGCGTTAATTTGTTAATTATGACCTTGCTAACATTCTTACCATGTGCACGCTCGAACACTCACCTCTGCACGGATAATAATTCATATTATCATTCATGCAATCATAAAAGTCTTTCTTACCTGAGAGCTGGTGCTTTTACTGTGTTTTCCCATCAATACCATGGTTGCCAGATGGGAAATGAAGAAATATAGTACTGTCGCTTTAAAATTATTGTATTTTGACCCAAACTATCCTATGTACTAAAAAAACTTGAAAATTTACACGGCAGGACAGTGCATTTAAAAACAAAGCTATTCTATGTGCATGGACCTGCAATAACCTAAGGAATAAACACAGAGGCTCGGCCATTTGAGGGAAACAACTGCTTTATTCATTGTCACACTTAAACACACCCAACCAGTCAATTGCACCTCTTTGTACAACCACTGCTTTCGTCCTTAACTATCAAAATAAAAGCATCGGAACTACACAATGCATGCAGAACGACCTCAACAGGAGAATCTGAACTTTAACATTCAACTCGTAACACACGATTATCATCACAGAAGGTCGAGTATATGAGTACATACTAATTGGAAACACAGCCAGATATCAGAACTCATCTAATTGTCAAATTCGACCTTGGATTCACTTTCTGTCCCTGTGTGTGATTTGGCGACTGAGGTAGAATGTCCAGCTTTGGCTGTGGTGGAAGTTTCCTGCTAAGGATTGGATGCAGTTACTGAACGCAGCAAGGTCTTTGTTGGTGTGGTTAGTAGTTGGTTAGTTGGTCTGGGCTCACCAGTCCAGTCTGTGGCAGACTGCACCATCAACGTCGTTTATGCCATCGGATGTGGAGTTTGCCACAGACTGTACATCGGGGATACCAGAAATTCCATCATCATCAGAATTAAGCAACATAAGTATATGATGTAAAGGGGACAGGGAACAAACATTTTATATACACATTTTAAACGCCACACAACCTTCAGAGCCTGGGCCTGGAGTCCAACAGAAACTGGATCACGGCTCAGCGACGGACAGCGGAGAAAAGTGGATGACAATATTAAAAACAATAGATCCATATGGCTTCAACGAAAAATATATAATAAAATAAAAAAATAAACCCTTAGAAAATGAAAAAAATGCACAAAGGCCATATTTTTAACAGCTGGGGCTCCCACGGTCTCACTTTTAGTAGAGCTTTTTAGGGACTAGTGGGCCTCCCCGGGGGACTTGCCCCTTCCTCTTCCTCTCACCTAACCAATTTGTATTTATTTCCTTTTCATTAATTTTTCTTTTTTAAATAAAGAAAAACAGCACACACTGTCCTTTTCCCCTGTCCTATAACAGAAATGAAATAATTTTATACATGGTTTTATCACAAATTTAACACTTTTCTTTTATTTATTTTATTGTATGTTTTAAAAGCACTTACGGTAAGAGCACTCAAATAGGACAGGGTAAATTGCAAGAAACTGGCCATTTTACCTCTCCCACCTGGGGGAGTGGGGTGAGGGGGAGGGGGAGGAGGAGGTGTCCCCCTGGATAGCAGGTAAGGGGGACAAGTAAGGGCGGCCGTTGGTTTTATATCACACACTGGAACAATGGTGGTAAGCACTGGGGAAACCCCCCTGCGCTTGACCCACTCCCCCATAATTTAGTTTTAATGTTTCTATTTTATCTAATGATTTTAATATGCTTCAATTTTAAGTTTGTTGTGTTGTCTTGATTTATAGATGTGTATCCGGCTGGTATGCCCATGTTTTTTTTAGCACCTTGTTTTTATGAGTACTAACCAGTTTGCAGTGATACTAACCAAAGCCTTTACCTCTGAGCACTTCTTTTATACTTGTTTTCACATGTTTTATTTATTTATTTATATTTTTATATGTACATATGTATATATGTATATGTGTATATGTGTTTGTGTTTGTTTCTGTGTATATATATATGTAGTTGGGTACATGTGTAGGGGTGCATATGTACGTAAAGTATAGTGAGTGATTTCCTCGCTGCTTACCCACTATGCCCATTTTTAGGATATATTTTGCTGAGAGTGATTTTGGGAGCCCTAACATTTCTTTCACTCCTCTTTTCCTCCAGAGCCGTGGCTCCGTAAGAAATAGTTTTAAGTTACAGGGGTCTTAATAAAGCTTTTAAAGTGGACTCACCCAGCCGGTCCTCGTGTGCCCGTGCACCTCGTAGCATCTTCCCGGGATGCTACGTTTTAACCTTCACCTAACCCCCTATCCCCTAACCCTAACCTAAACCACACATAAGGGTTTCTTTAACCCCAAACATGGCGGATGGATGCCTATTCCCAACCATGGGAGAAAAAAACATGAATAACGGGTTAGGGTTAGGGTTTAGGGTACAGACTTTCTGAGATATCACGTAATGGAGGGGGTTGATACAGGACAGGAGAACTATAACAACAAGTGCCGGCCAGTGCACTGCCTTCGTTTCCCCATTCAACTGCTTGGTCGTCGGACCAGGCGGGGGGATTTTTCGAGATAACTTTCTCCCAAACCTTACCCTATATGTATGTGTATATGTATTTGTATACATGCATGTAGATGTATATAAATGAATGTATATATATATATATATATATATATATATATATACATATATATATATATATATATATGTGTGTGTGTGTGTATGTATTTGTATGAATGTATATAAACTACTTTCCTCACTGCCTACTCACCATGCCCATTTTAGGTATTTGTTGAGCGTGATGGTGGGAGGCCCTACATCTCTTTCTCTCCTCTGTCCCTCCAGAGTCGTTGGTCCGTAAATCGAGAAATTGTTTTGAGTTTCAGGGGTCTTAAACAACTTAATGTTGACTCACCCAACTGGGCCTCGTGGGCCCGTGCACCTCGTAGTATCTTCCCGGGATGCTACGTTTTAATTCTCACCTAACCCCAAGCTGAGATTTGGGTTTAACTTCTCTGGATCCCTTCCACTAATGGATCAAAAAAACCTGATTGTTTTGAATTTGCAGATCGAAAGACAAAACGGGACAGGATGGGATCCAGTGGACTCCCACCACTGTCACTCACATGCTTGTACATTGACAGAACCATGTAAACTACATGTCCCCAAAAGCCGGTCTACTCAGGAGGGGTTTAAAAATGTCATGGTTCTGGTCAAAACCTTTAGTCCAACTCCCCCTCAACTCAGTCTGCTGAATAGATGTTTCACTTTTATCCCCACCAGGGGGTGCAATAAACATTTGGTAGAACAGACCAGATGGTATATTCAGAATTACCATAGAAGGTTCAAATTAGCCACTTATTTCGAACATTCTAAAGAATCTGAAGTCCCCCCATTCACTCCCATGTCCCAGTGGGTTCCACCTGCAGCCAAGCAGCCCCCAGCTGTTCCTTCCCTCATTAATGCCGTCTTACAGTATTTTGACACATCATTCACAGTTCGATAATTCAAAGCTAACCTTACTACAGAGGAAACTACAGCCTTAGAAAAACTGAAGAAATATAGACATATTGTGATCAAACCGGCTGATAAAAGGCAGTGTAGTAGTGATTATGGACAGGGATCACTAACTGTGGGAGGGCTACAGACAACTTAATGATAAAAACATCAAAGATATAGGTATATGATTTTTTTAACACGGTCAAAAAACTACATATTCCTCTAGAATCTATTTTGTTTACAATCGATATTGACAACTTATGCACAAAAATTGATAACCAAGAAGGGATACAGTCTGTCAGGAATGTTTTCCATCAAAATCCAGATAAGATTTTCGCAGCACTAGAACTTGGAGTACTCAGACAAAATACAGTCTACCACATCACATGTAGACAACATGGTTTACCATATGTGGTTGAAATCAAAAATACAATTTTTACCAGCTTCACGCAACATAGATATAATATTTTGAAACAGAGGGAGACACACGCAGGTGAGAAAGAAAGAATGAAACTTGACCTGAAGACTTCATCAATAACATTGAACAGAAACCCTGTATCTCTGAGGACTCACAGCCAACTTCTCCCACCAGCAGTTCAAAACCTTTGAATTGAATTGCTTAAATACTTTTATTGCTTCTCCACCTGCTTCACCCTGCTCTCTGTCTTATCAAGAAATCAGCCATATTAAAGCGTCTTTATTACCAGAGCTGGTTTTATTGATCTGATCCCAAGGTTGCCTGCCTCATCATAGCAGCCAAACATTAACCTCCTGAAGTTCTCTACATCCAAGGTCGGCACAAGAGGGAGATTTTAATGGCCTCAATGATGGGTGTGGTTTCAAAACTTGAATTATTGTAATGCAGAGACAGAGGCTAGTCTTAGCACGTTGCTAGTTGTTAACAAGCTCAGAGGGAGTGATAAGAACAGGAGACCAGCCAAGTTAGACGAACCATAAATGCTCAGATCCTGTCCAGACATTAAATCAAGCTGGCTGCTGAGAAACCAAAGCTTTTGTTTACAGCTTTGTATCAGACAAAGGTTTTATTCATTGCCTGTTAATATATTTTAGTAGCGGGATTCTGGAAGTGGAAGATATGATCCAAACTGTAGAGACAATGAATATTAAATGCAAAATTCTAAGTAAATTCAAAAGTGCAACTTGATGAATTCACAAAAGGTGTGTCGACATATGGCTTTTAAGTCCTATTCGCATGGGACTATTACCTGGGGAAATCTGGTAATTTCTAATAATTACAGAGGAGGTCTGTGATAACAATACCGTGTGACTGTTCCATGTCTGTAATTTGTAAAGTAAAAATTTGCCTAAAATTAAACATTTTAGGTGGAATTTAAGCAGTTCTGGAGAGGAAAATGGGCCAAAACCCTCCACAGTAAAGTCAGAGACTGATATCCAGCTATCAAGAGGGTTTGGGTTACAAGTGTTGCTGCAATGCTACGATTTTTGGATCTTCATGCACAGATACTCGTATGTGCATGGGTGTGTACCCATGCACACAGATAAATGCTTGTTCAGTTGTTGAGCATACTCGTGGGATCTCACGTTTAAATTTAATTTCACAAATTGCACATTGAAACAAGGAAAAACATGAAGCCACAATCAGATGCAGCTGGTTGTTCAAAATATATAAGTAATAAGTCTACATTTAAGGATCATAGAAATGTGTCTGAACATTAAGAGCCTCATTGACAGTGACTGCACATGATTCCTATCAGAGATACTCAGGGAGAGGAGATAGTGAGCGGTGGCAGAGGAGGAGGAGAGATAAGTGGCGAGGGAGAGGGAGGAGGGAGCGACAGACAAAGAGAGGGAGAGAGAAATAGAGGGAGGGAGATAGAGGGACAGTGAGAGAGAGACAGAGAGAGAGAGAGAGAGAGAGGACAGTCATGCTCTCACTAGCAAATACCCCCTCATATTTCCTCACACAGGCTGCAAACACATCGAGGCACCTGCTCTGAAGGATCAGTGTGGATCAGTTCCTGACCGGCTCCTGGTGCCAAGATGCCTCCATGCACCTGGTTGTTGGTTCTGTCTCTGGTGACACTCACAGGTAAAAAGTTCCTCTCTATTCTTGTAGAGCTCTCTACAGAACAAAGTCTGCTCTTTTATTGAGTGACTGCATCTAATGCTTAAAGAAGGTCTGGAACACAAGAACATAAATCTGGCTTTTTGAGCAACGATGGATATGCGTTATCTCTCAACACGGAGAAGATTCAACCACACACTCACCGCTTCAATTTCTCTTACAAGAGAAGCCTTCTTTGGTGTCCGCTTTTTGTCCTAAGTTGCATTTATTCCACAGATTTATCTGAGGCTCGTGTCGGAGAAGCTTTTACACAATAGGATACCTGCACTGCAAAAATACAAAACAAGTGTATTTTATCTGATTTCAAGTCAAAATAACTTACCGCACTCAACGTAAGACATGGTCAGGAATCAAGGAAGTCTTCAGTGGGATATAGAGACATGTTTTTTTTTAGAAAAAGCTTCTTCAATATTTTGTTTAGTCAAAGAATCTTGAAAATATCTCCAGCATTTTTTCAAACATAGTTTAACCTTAATTTTACTTCTAAACTTCTAATATACCGCTACTAAAAAGTAATGATGTAAAGCCAGAATATTATCACGAATATACATCTTACAATAAGCCAAATTAACCTGAAATAAAGAAGTTTTATTGTATTTATGGTAAGAAAGCCTATATTTATGGTAAATAATATACTAGCTGTTTTTATCACTACTACATTAATCTGAGACCAGAGACTTCCTTGTACTAGTAAAAAAAAAATTCAAAATAAGATTACTTGGTTAAATATCCAGATTTCCTTAATCTATACATCATGTCTTATTTAAAAAAATCTAACCAATATTGATCTTTTCTACTGGCAGATTTATTAGTACTTATTATAAAATAAGGAGCCTTGTATAGATTTTTTTACTTCATTCTGAAGGGAGGTGTTTACATTTCCGGCCGATCACCTCAGTCACCTTCTCATTTCAGGAGACGCCATCGGAGCTGTTCCGTTTGACGGAACCGAAAGGAACTGCTCGCTCTGGCCTCCGGTAAGATCAATGTGCGAATGGAGGAACGGTTGATTTATTATTATTATCATTATTGCCATAATTTAGCTCTGAGATTGACCTTGTAGAGGTCACTCTATACTTCCTGTCACAGAGTTTTATGCTGTCACGGTTAATGATTTCTGCTCAGTTACTGATTACAGTAGCAGATACTGACAGAGATGAATCAGCAATTCTTCACTTTTAATTAAAGACTTATAACACCGTATGTGTGTGTGTGTGTCTGTGCCTGTGTGTGTGTGTGTGTGTGTGTGTGTGTGTGTGTCTTCCAGTACCTTCCGGGCACAGCAGTAAACTCCAGCGTCCAGCTGCAGGAGTTACGGGAGAAAATGCTTTCCCTGAATATTTCTGCTTACATTATTCCTGGCACTGATGCTCACATGGTACGGCTGACTGTCCACCATCATCTGTCTGTCTGTCAACAAAGCTCTAACATCGTTATAATGCATGAAACACCATGAAACCAAACAATAAGTGAATTTGCTCAGAAAACTTTGATAACTACTGCATCACATTAAATAGAAATATTGTGAAATATATCTCATTCTAAACAGTTTTTTGTGGGACAGGACCTGGAGAACTGTCCATTTGGACCAGTAGGATAGACAATGCACACAAGAGATTTTGAACCCAGAGGGGGATTTTGGCTGTAAAATGTCACTGTCTCCACTAGAGGGAGCTATTTGCATTTGCAAAGCCTGTTTATGGACCTATGGTGAAACACGAGTTTTAAACAATGTGGCCGATGCTTACTCTTGCTAATTCATGTCTCTTGGTC
Organism: Lophius piscatorius; assembly: GCA_009660295.1. NCBI lineage: Eukaryota > Metazoa > Chordata > Actinopteri > Lophiiformes > Lophiidae > Lophius > Lophius piscatorius. Next base: position 14,184 of record VRLP01002887.1, read on the forward strand.
AGAGTGAGTATATCGCATCGCGGGATGCCAGGGTTGCCTTCATGACCGGCTTTACTGGCTCTGCAGGTACAAATCTTTCCCACCTCCTCCTCCTCCTCATGACTCGTGCAAAGGTCCTTTAGCTCCTCTGCTTTTCTTGCACATCCTCCCCCAACATCAAGCTTTTCATTCATCCTCTTTCAAAAAGTGAAAATATCATTAATTAATAAATTCAACATTTAGGTAAAGCAAAAATTCATTCAGACATGGGCGGTTCCTAAGGCGAGGGCACGAGAGGGGAACTTTTTGTGGTACGTCCACACATTTTGTAACCAGAGCGATGATGCGTTTACATTAGGTGGGAGGGTTCTTATGTTTATGACATTTGATGCAGCTTGGACGTTAACGCAAATATGTGAAAAATGGTCATCTCGAACTAACAACCTTCTGTTTCAGACAACACCAGAAAAAACTGAAACACTCTCCTTATGCTTCATCACGGATCTTCTTCTAGTTTTTCCGCTGTTCCGTTTCGGGGTCCCCACACTGGATTTTCTGTTTCCGTCCATAGTAACCGCTGGTACCCTGCTGGCTAGCAGTGCCAGTGACATTAATTGTAAACCCGAGCTCGAGGGGATCCAATTTGGGAATCCGTTTAGTGTCCCGCATATTGATTTGGCAGAAGTTTAACGCTGGATGCCCTTCCTGGTGCAACCCGCCCACAATTTATCCAGGCTTCTCTTTTCTCCCGTTATTCTGCTTCAAATGGATTTTGGACGTTTACTTGAGCCCTCTGTGCTAAAATCCAAGATCTGCAACTGAGCCTAGATCACATCAGAAATACACCAATAAGCCATAACATTAAAATCACCTACCTAACAGTGTGTAGGTCTACCAACACCACCCTGTGATGTTACTGTGTTTTCTGAGTTATTCCATTCAAAACTAGTATTAAGTTCTTCAGAAGTTTGTGATACAGTAGATCGTCTGTCGGACACTTGGTCTGGCGTGTAAAGACCAAGTGGTGTTGTGCTATTTTGACAGCTGTTTCCCTCTCTAGGAGATGTCCAGTTAATGGCCCGACACCAACAGTAATGATACCAGCCCACTCATTGGGAATGATCATACATTCTTCCACAGAAGAAAGCTAAATTTATTAATCAGTAATTCAGATCCAGGGCTCGTCTCTGCTATTTTGTATCCACCATTAATCATCAGGTTCTTTTCTGTTCCACCATTTTTATCAGCACACACTCATACATACATGTTTAGAGATTATCTCACATTGCAATAATTGACCCTCTGACATTGATAGTTGTTTATAATCTATTGGTTCTGTCCGTCTCTCCTCAGGAACCGCCGTGGTGACTCGAACCAATGCTGCTCTCTGGACAGACAGCCGTTACTGGGTTCAGGCTGAGAGACAGATGGACTGCCACTGGGAGCTGCAGAGAGATGGTACAGCTGATTGTTTATAGTCAGAATGTAGGACGCCTGCTAATATCCTGCTGCACCGTTAAATGATAAAAAATGGCTAACAAAGTAAAACCACGGTTTGTGGTATGGACAAATGATGCTCATGTTCGCACATTTATTTTATAATAGCACATAGCAGGTTTATTCCCAGTTCATGACTTACAACATTGGTGGCTCCAGGGGGGAGGTCTTTTCATTTGTGAGGGATAGGCTAATCTTTAAAACTTTTGATACAGCTCAAACTTTGATGAGAATCATTTATGAAGTAATTAGTCAGTTTGTCATTATTTGGCTTGTTTGTTGTTAGTATGCCATGACATAGTCTTTGTTTTCTGTTAGTTGCAGCGAGTGATGATTCACGTCAGTTTGTTTGAAGGACATATCTCAAGATCTTCTCCGGCTAGACGGGATCGTCATAGTAACTCCTGTCAGCAGAGCTCCATGCTTCAGAAGCATCTCAGCCATAAACCTTAATTTAAAGTCAAGTCTTTGGATGTGAAGGAATTTTTGAGACGTTTCCGCTGCAGATCCTGGATACAAATGTTAATGTCCAAAGGAGCATACATCTAGTTTCTAGTTCGATAACAAGTGCATGGTTGATACCATAATCTTCAGGCTAACATGATCTTTTATAAATAGAGCCAATGGTTTTCATTTTAATTAAAGTGTTTTGACAGTATAATTAGGATGATCGTGAATATGCTTAGCTAAACCGTCTGCGTAATGTTGGTTGTAGGTTTTGGAATCATGGGGAGTTCCATGTATCCTTTCTTCTCTAAGCACTTTTTATATGCTGGGTTGGAAGAGGGCTGGAGTTCATCAGGCTGACACTGGGTTAAAGGCTTGAAGCTAGGGCTAGATCCTATGCAAGTAACCAAACAACCTAGAATCTATATTCAATAGATATTAGGTTCAGCCTAATATCAGCTCAAAAGCCTGAAAACGCTACAAGGTGAGCTCGACTATATCTAGAGAGGTGACATTCCACATTTCTAGAACCGGTTACAATCCAAGCAACCAGCACGCCAGAGCCCCTCTGTCACCTACCGTCCACACTACTTTGCCCCACAATCCCTGCGAACATCCTTGCTGATGTTGGGTCCAAAGGATGGTGGCTCCATGATGCCTCTTCAGACTAAGCCAGACCATCAGTCACAATTTAGCTCCCCGCTCAGAATTGAATCCAATAGGATTAATATCTAAAATGATTAAAATCTCCTCACACTATCCAGAGGAAGGTATCACAAAAGGTGTTAGAACATCTTCAGTGGAGTCTGTCCTAGTGCGTCCCCTTCCAAGATACCTTTTTGCACTGGGGACCCTACCAGGGGCTGATGCCCCAGACAACATAGCTCTCAGGATCTCTGTGGTACCCAAACACCCCTAACAACTTTAAGCTTGTTTCTTCCAGGGCTAGTATTGAGGTCAGGGAGTTTGACCAACTATTATGGTTCTGGGATTCATGGATCATGTTTTCTTTCTTGTCTTGTTAGTTGCTTTCTTCAGTGTAGATGATTTGATTATTTGAATTACATTATTCTAGGACTTAATTAGACATGTAGCCCTTCTTGTTTACTTCTTCAGTGATTTATATCTAAGTTGATTAATTCATCTTTGACTCAATTTACTCTCATAGGACTCCGGCATTGTCTGCACTGGGATGCTGTTTTTGAACATATATTTTTGGAATATTAGGCTCAGCTCATCATCATATTTACAAAATAATGCCTGCATGTAATCAGGCTCCTTAAGACAACCTCTTTGTAGATATCACAAATGAATCTTGCTTCTGATAATACAGAGGTTTAGCAGCAGCAGAGATAAACAGACACGTGTGAAACTGTTCAGCATGTTGTCCTACTGTTTAGAGCCAGTCCATCAAACTTGCTTAGCTTAAGGGTCTGTGGAGGATGGAGGGCTTTTGCCATGTTAGCTATTTGGTTTGATACAACCCTAAGTGGAATCAACAGACCTATGAGATTGACAGGCTGTGACTCAATCAATTTTTAGAAGGTCAGTGGTCTGAACCCTGGCCCCTTTAGTCGACATGTCACATAGTCCTAGAGTCCTTGAGATGGGTGAATGAATGATGGTGTGAATGGTTAACACTCCTAGTGAACAGTTGCAGCCTCGTATGGTCTCCTCTGCCACCATTCTATGACTATGTGTGAATGGATGAATGGTGACTTCTGTCATAAGTGACATGACAGAAGTCCGCATCCAAACCCTGGGGAAAACGAATGGGTAACCCCAGGGACAAACAGGCTGCCCATCTAGGATTTCCAGAGTCTGGATGTAAGCACATATAGTAGTAGACTGTCAGCTAGAGATACCAGGAGTTTGAGCTTACCAATGCTCCTCTACTATGACCAGGCCTGATGTGCTTGTTTTGCTTCCATTCTGGCATCCTGCTCTGTTTTCCATCAGCACTCCACCAGCAGTTCAGTTATGACATTAAAGCATGAAGATTATTAATTTAGCAAAACTTTGAGGGTATATTTATCTAGACAACACCACAAACTTCACATTTCACTTAGTCGGTCCGTCTCATCGGCGTGTGACATCACATGTGTGTTGTCAACCTCCATTTTTAATCATTCACAAACAGCTTCTTGACCAGGGAAGCCTACCCCCCTAGCCTGAATGCCAATCAAATGATCCCATACGAGAAGGTGTGCTGTCACAATAATAAAGCGTATTCAAACTAGAAAGGCTCTTGAATGTGCTATTAATTAAGTAGTAAGTAGTCTATCCACCATTTTCCCTCACCTAGGCAGATGGGATTTGGTGTGACAGCAGCTTTTCTAAAGCCACGCTGCACAAATTCAAATTTATCTGATGCTGTAATCGCATCATAACATCTTTACGTTGTGATTAATTTCTGCTCATTCGATTAAGTGCACCCGAACCTATAGACATCTTGCCCTTTCCGCCATGATAACTGCCATCCATCTATCCCAGATACCACCTTCCTGTCCCCACTGGTCCAATTTAGCAAAAACCATTTGAGAATGTGACCTATGTTAAAGGGAATTATCAAAATAACAATAGCAGCATTTTTAGTCCAGAAGCCAAACCCAGCCCTGAGAAGAGCCATGCACAGCTTCCGGGAACCCAAATTGGCGTTCAGTGTCTTGCTCAAGGATACTACAACACATAGAGCTGAGGATCGAAGCACTGACTTTCCGACAGTGGGCGTGGTTGAATGTTTTACCAGGGCAGGGTTAGATGAGTGAGACAATTTGTAGCTAGAATTCTTTGATTATGAAGCAGGAAAAAAACATCTGGCCTTGAGTGGCTGGAGCTGATTTGCACTGGTTGCATGTGGGACTAACTTCAGGAAACAATCTTTGGTTTGTCCATGAGCTTTGATGGAGAATTTTGAATTAAATGGAAATAAAGGAAGTGGTGTACACCCCATTTATAACACGGAAGGTCAGAGGTTCTGAGATGAATCAAGTTAAATTACTATTTCCCAGTCAGCTTTAAAGAACAGAGTTTTTTTACGAGAAAATTAGGCCTTTAAGTGATTATGGGTGTTCCAGTAAGAGATCACAAGGATTATTTGGAAATTTGGGAAGGATCTATTGACCCTTTGATACGTTGACGCCAAAACAACCTCCTGAGCTACAGCCATGCTGCTTCAGTGGGGGTGAGTTAGGAATCATAAATATCTTATTACCGGATCTCTATGCCAATCCCTTCAGGGTTCTGCTAGTTTAGTGTCATGGCTGGATGGGAGGTTGGTGTATTCATTAATTCACATTCTAAAAGAGTGGAGATAATAAAAAGCACTCAGGCCAGGTTGACTGTAGAGGCGTTGTGAGACAAACCTGCTCCTTTGCTTAAACACCTTTAAGCAGAGTTCTCGATACTCTTTCTATCCCGTCTCTTTGTAGCAGCTGAAGCTATTTGCCCTTTGTCCTGAATACCTTTTTTAGAAACTTATTTTGATTGTAAACTTGGTCTTTTTCTCGAAGACAAGAAAATCTGGTTCTTAGCATTCCCGTGTACATGACAAAATCTTTCATCTAACTAATGATTACTGCATGCTGTTTTTTTTCAGGTGCCTGTGATGGTGACAATGCAGCAATGTAATCTGACATTTATGTAATAATCCTGCACTGTAATCCACGGCAGTAAACTACAAAAAAACAAGTTAGCACTTTGAGATTTGATCCAAATGTAAAGTGCCTTATAAATTAAATTTATTATTATTTATTATTATAGAAACTGGGATAAGAACTCGTTAACAGTTCCCGGTTTGTTTGGGAATACTCCAATTGGATTATTCAGGCTTCATATAATCAGGATTTGGTAGTATTCTATTCCGTTAAATTGCAATGTTTAACTTCAAATGTACAAGATGGAATTCTTCAAAACCCGATAGTAACTGGAAAGCAGAACAATTTCAATTAATTCACCAGTTTCTGAATTACAGGTGTAAAAGAGACAGACTCTTGGATTATAATTATTTATTTATGGAAGTCTGGAATAATCCAAGGCACTCTGAAAATGGGTTAACAGTCCTTTATCCTTTATTCAATCATGGAAACATATTAGAAAAACAAAACAATGGACGCAACAGGTTACCCAGGCAGTTTGGCCTTTTCCATGATCAAATAAAGGTTTTTGAACCCATTTTCAGAGAGCCTGAGATTATTCCAGACTACCATCGATCCAGTCACACAGTTTTTTTCAGTAAATGGGACAATAAGTGTTGGAATTCATTGTATTCATTTATACAAAGTATTAGAATATTCTTCACAGGTAAATCAGCCCCATTGATTGTGTCCTGTGTGATATTCTCCAGTCTCCATCACCAGCATAGCAGAATGGCTCATCTCTGAGGTTCCACCAGGCAGCAATATCGGGTTTGATCCATTCCTCTTCTCCATCAGTGAGTTTCTTCTTTTCTGTCCGTCTAGATTAACATCAGTAAAATGCTTGTCTGAATATTGACAGAGCCTCCAGGCGCCAAACAGACAGTTCACTCATGACTGATCGGCTCTTGTGTGTGTTATCAACCTACTATTTCCTCCATTAGACACACAGGAGAATTACGACATCAATCTGGAGTCCAGCAATCGAAGCCTCAAGTCCGTCCATGGAAACCTGGTCGATCAAGTGTGGAAGGAGAGACCGACCATCTCACATGACAACATCAGCCGCATACCGGACAGATTCATACGTGGGTTTCCTGTTTGCAGTCTGCCTGTCTGAGCTTTATCCATGTTCTGATAAATACCTGCAAACATGCAGCGATAAGAAGCTACACAAACACATGTACCTCGCTGGTCTTGATTTTATTGCGGCTCAAACGACCTTTAAAAGAATGGAAAGGAAGAGGAAGTTGTTTGGACATCCATGGGGCGTCATAATCTTTATGCTTATAAGATAAACAAATGGAACAAATGCAGAACACCATAAACCTAATGGTCCGTGTCTGTATACATTTAGCCACATTATGGAAATAGGCCTCCGTACAGGGTTATGAGTCTTCATCTGTATTTTAAGTCTGCCGATTAACAGTCTGCAGATGGAGTCATGTACGAAACACACGGACCGCTTTTCTCGAAAATACTGATAGTACTTTCTCTTGTGGAGGTTTCACAGCTCAAGGTTTGAACCAAGGTCTGACAAAAGGTTTCCGTCTTTGCGAACTATTCATGATGTATTGCATCTTGTTGCAAAGGTCTAATGATGACATACCTATGTGATGCTGACTACGTCACTCAAGTCCTGTTGTCTTGTTTGTTATGATGTTATGATGACTTATTTACATCCTGTCGAAATTGTCGCCTTGTCCTAACATTAACCCTCAGATATTTTGCTGAAATGTTTGCGTTAGCCTTCATTCTAACATATTTATCATCAAATCAAAATATACAAACTAGAAGGTATATGGAGGACGTTACATCCTGGAGTGTACTTTACGTATTTATGATTTATGTTCTGCGACAGAACAAGCTACCATCTGACACAAAGCTGTATGCAGAACTCAATGCTCTCCATTCATTATGGGTCAATTTTTTTACCAGCTGAGATTTCACAAAACTCACATTACTAAAATTAAAAAATGTGTAAAGTATTCAAAACGATGCCAAGAAATCTGAGGCAACACTGCCGAGTACAGTGACACCATACTGACCCAGTGAGTGACCAGTCAAAACAAAAGCAGCACGTGGACAAAAAAAATCCTAAAATGCAGTTGGAAACCAAAATAGTGCAAGAAACAAGATGAGTACATGAATCTGCTTCTGCTGGAGACGAAACTTTATAAGTTGATACTAATGTGTTCATAGTGTTGCAGAGGGACAGAATGGATGCAGTTAGAAATCAAATTTGTGTTTTTACAGAGAAAACCTGGCAGATGAAGGTGGAACACATACGGAATCAGATGAGAGACAATTCATACCAACCGTCAGCTCTCCTTCTGTCGGCGCTGGATGAAACCGCTTGTAAGTAACTCAGATTTTTTCACAAGGGCGTTCAAACATTTAGAAAAACATACAATTAACCTGTGAAAACAATTGAAGATATTAATAATCATTAATAATATGAAAGTATTTATTTAGTCTTATGTAAATGTGCTCTGCACCACAAAACACAGGTTTAGATTTTATTCTGAAAACTAAACATTTTTAAGAATTAACTAAATATGCAGAACTATAATTATAAATTAGCATATTTACGAAAAAGAAAATCAAATGATTTAGAACTTATAATGTACACGCAACATCAGCTCAAGAGGGAAGATATTACTATGAAATATATGTAGTATTATCTTAAAATTATCTTACTAAATTATTACCAGCAACTTGATGTATTCAATGAAAAATGCTATTTCATTTGAAATAGTTACACAATAAAAACAATAAAAAGAAAATGCATCATATATTAATTTAAAATAGAATATAAGAAAATAAAATGTATAATGCTGAATGGAAAATACGGACTCAAAACTGATCACAAATTATTTATTTTCTTTTTCATTTTTATGGTAATCTGTGGCTGCAAAGTCTGAAATAACCTTTTATAAATAATTTACGCAAAACATTGACCTTAAATATTCTAATTACATATGAAATTTCCATCTAATTTTATCACGCTATCATTCCTTACAGAGTGTGAAATATGAATGGATTTAGCGTGATTGCATTGAAGTAATGTTAATGCATTTATAAAACTTATAAACAAAGATTATAAATACAGAATTGATGTATTGTATAATATTGTTATCATTTATTACACTTTTAAATACTATTATTGTATTTAAAAGTGATGCATTAAAAATGAGCTCTTTTGTCTCTTGTACTTAATCACTCTTAATTTAAATGTTTTATCATATCATATCAATTAACAGATAGAAAGAAACTTTATTCTTTATACTTAAATTCAATGGTTGCAGCTTTTTATCTCTGCAAGAAAGGAGGTTATGTTTTCACTCTTGCATTTTGTTTGTCTGTTTGATTGTTTGTGACCAACATTACTGTACTGCTATTACAAAATAGATTTGCATGAAATTTTACACAGAGCTAGGTGTTGGCATGTCTCAAAGGTGATTAAACTTTGCTTATGTAACGGGTTTTGCAGTATTCAAAATAAAATAAGAAATTAAATAATAAGCCATTTGGAGTAGTGACGTCAGAAATGTGGCTATTGCTGCTTCTGTTCTTTTGATCGCTTTGATGTTCCTTTTGGGTTGGAACTGGTGGCTTGGTTTCAGGGGTCTCATTGATATTTTGAAATTCCCTTTGGGGGTTGAATTGGAAGGGGCAGGAGACGAGCGGATATGGAATATTTGAGAAATACTGTATTGTTGGAGTTGTCGCTAGATTTAGAGGCTGGCAATAACGCAGACATTTATGAAGAACTCTGCATGAATTTTTCCTAACGTGGTGTTTTGTTGTGCCTTGGTGGAGGTTTGAGTTCTTTATATGCTTTTTCTTCTGTTTTTATATTAATTTTTCCACTTTGCATTAAATAAAAAAAAAGATCACAAAAAATACTAATTCTTCAGAGCTCCAGGCTGAAGTGACTAATTATTTAGAGTCTGTTCTTTATATTTGAATTACAGATAAATAAATGATGACTTGAGTTTTTTTTAATGTAAAATATTCTTAAAGCCCTTCAGAAAGCCATGAAGTTAATATGTGCTGAGAATGATCTGTTCGATCCTCTTTATCCGAAGTGAATCCATTATAGGTCTGATTTCATTTGGTGTATCAAGTTTCTTTAGTCATTTATTCACACCCATATTTTGTATCATCCTCTCCGCTGCTTCCGACCTCTTCTGACTCCTTATTTCAGAATTATCTAATTTATTTCAAATGAAAATGATGTTGTAGAAGTCACGCAACATATCAGATGTTTGTGATGTTACATCTGATGTTTACATCACAAACATCAGATGTAAACATGAGTGAATGATGGAGATGAATGCTGATGGAAGAATATTTCCTCTTTTAATTTAGGGCTGTTTAACCTCCGTGGCAACGACATCCAATACAACCCCTTCTTCTTCTCGTACACACTGCTCACCATGGAGGAGATCTGGTGAGTTCATTGGTTTCAGAACACTCTTGTGTCAGAGTTTCAAACTAAATCTAACATAAACAAACCGATTAAACACAAAATCAAGTTTTAAATGATTGTTTCATTTATTGAACGAAAAAAGGTTCTCTGTCGCCAACTGAGTCTGTGTGAAAGAGGCTCCCCCAAACCAGCTTACATGGTCACATAGGGTCAATCAAACTTGAGCCGAGCGCACACAACGCTGAACAAAACACTCATCTGCTTCAAGAGGAGGGAAAGTGGGTGAGAGAGGGGAGTCTAACCCTCTCTATTCATTAATTTTCTCTAGCTGCTCATACTGAACCTCCAGTCCAGCAGATTTCCCAGCTGCAGTCTTTATTGTCATTTTTTTTTATTGTCTCGTAAACACCCTGTATCCATGTCTGATGAACAGGAGGTAAACTGACCAGCTGATTGAAAAATCTATAAATTTGATACATATCAGCCAGAGGTTGTAGAAACCATTACATGTTCTGAGAAATGTTGACTGAAAAATACACTCATAAACAAGTAAAAGTAATAATGATTATATGATTATGTTATTATCATTTTAGACGTATAATTGTTGTTTATGTTGATGATTATATATTAAATGTATTATTGTAAGTTTAATAACAAAGTTTTTTTTAGTTTTGTATTAAATATATATACATATACACACACATATATATATATATATATTTATTTATATATATATTTTGTTTTTTTATAGAGTGAAGTTACTATATAATATATTAATTTGATGTTGAAGTAAGTTATTTATGGTGAAAGACTGGCTGCTATTATTTTATTATTCATTTCATTAATTTTTTTTATTGTGATGTTTTTAAAATATGTTTTTTAAGTAAAAAATATATTTATTTTGTAACCAAAAACTATTTATTTCAGACTTATTTGTTTAATTTATTAATTTGTTTGTATAAGACAAATCTTTCTGTGTTCTACAAATTTACGCTAACTCACGTATCAGTATTGCCAGGGGGCACCATAACCCAATTCTGTTTAAGGCACCAAATTGGCTTGGGCCGGCCCTGGCGGGAAGGGTTCCAAAGCTGTTTCTACAGCTCTGGGACCCCACGGATCCACCTTCAAAAATCCCTCCAAGAACAGTTCATTCAGGAAGTTACAGAAGATCCAGAGAGAACATCCAAGGACCTGCAGGCCTCTATCACCTCAATAAAGGTCAGAGGCCATGACTCCACTATTCCACAGACACTTGGCTAAAATGGCATCATAGGAGAGTGGGGAGGAGAAAGCCACTGATTACCCAGAAGAACATGAAGGCTGGTCTGAATTTACCCACAACACACCTTGACGACCCTAAGAGCTTATGAGAGATTCTTCTGTGGACTGATGAGTGGAAAGTTGAACCGTTTAAAGGCAGGGGTCCCGTTCCATCTGGTGGAAACCAAACACAGCATTCCACTAGAAGAACATCAGACCTACGGTCCAATATGGAGGTGGACGTGGAACGTTGTGGAGATGATCTGCTGCTTCTGGACCAGGACTCGCCATCATGGAGGAAAACATGCATTCTACTGAAGGAGAATGTTGGTCATCAGTCTTTTAGGTCATGCAGTGAGAAAATGGTCTCCAGCAGAACAGGAAGAGCACCTCTGAATGTCTCCTGCTCAAAATCTAGACCTGAACCCAACTGATAGGCTGTTGTTGACCCGAGAAGATCAGTTTTTGCTCACAGACCCTCCAATGTTGTAGCACTGAAGAGGCTTAGAGAGAAGGGTGGGTTAAATTTCTCCACCGTGATGTCTGTACAAGGAATAAGCTCCAGCTATTGGCTGGTGATTTAAACGTTAAAGAAACTTTTGCACTCATAAGTACAATATAATTTAAGACTTGATGATCCGACACAGTTTAAATACAAGAAACCAGGAGCTGATCAACTACTTTTGTCAGAAAACACAGTGCTGTAATCTTAGGACCATCTCCCTTTATAACAACTTTTTTCATCTCATCTCCATGTGGACCAGGCTCTTTCTCCAAATAGACCGAGTGACGGAGGACTTGAAGTTGTACCTGAATGCCTCCTGCAGCGGGTCCCTCTGCGTCCAGCTTAAATCTTATAAATCTGTCCTGGATTCAGTGAAGGAGTATGCAGCTCGGCCTGGGGTTAAAGTTTGGATCGGGACCGAGTACACAAACTACGCCTTCTACGAGATCATTAAACTAGAGGTAGGGGGATACTTTAGAGTTAGGGTTAGGGTTAGGGCAATATGAACAGATATTAATGTAGGCTGGTTCAACCATACCAATTATTGTTGTTATAGTTGTTGCACCTTCCAGACTGATGAAGAAAAAAAGTCTTTCATCAGATCATTGGAGGAACAGGAATTAACTGGAGGAGTCTCGGGTGTCTTTATTACTTATCTGGGTTTATTACAGACACATCTGTTATAACAAAGAAGATTTTGACCCGCTCATTAGCCAGTCTTGTATTGAAATCTGGCCTTTCCTATTTCAGAATGAGATCAGTCTAGCAGGACCGTTATGTGCTTACAGGGTCATGACATTCTACTGTCTCCAATCCTTCAGACTGAAGGGTGCACACATCATTTGTCAGACATGATATAAGGAAAGACCTCAGAAACAAGTGGTCCAAAAGGAGTGTTGTCATTTCATTATCATTGATACAGGACAAACTGATGACGAGCTCCTACTCTCCTGTGCTGACGACTAAAGCAGTGAAAGATGAGACAGAGCAGCACATCCTGAGGGATGCTCACGTACGTCTATCACCACCATGTACAATCACACGTTACAATAAACATCTACAGAAAAGATTAATGCTGACTCTCCTGTTGTCCTGAGGATGGCGTAGGTGAGGGACGCGGTGGCGGTTATGCAGCTGCTCATGTGGCTGGAGAAGGCGGTCCCAAAGGGGAAGGAGACCGAGCTCTCGGCTGCAAAATATGTGAACAGCTGTCGAAGGTACGCAAAATTGCAGCATAGGTCTGCTACAACGCTGTCGGAGATTTTTCTTTCATTCATTTACACATTCATTTATTTTATGGTTTTTACAGCTAGTTTAACTATCATTACAGCAAACAGAAAGACAGCAAAGGCCTGAGTTTTGAGACGATTTCTGCAAGCGGACCCAATGCTGCTCTGGCTCATTACGGGTAATATTCATCCTGTCTTCTTAGTAACTTTTACTCTTTTAGATCCCAAAGAGTAAAAGAGCAACCAAAGGGTCTGAGCAACAAATATCTTAGGTTCTGAGCCATTCTTTTATCTTCTTCCTCTTATCTGGGATCGGGTCACTGTGGTAGCAGCCTAAGAAGGGTATTCCAGATGTCGCTCTCACCAGCAACACGCAGCTCATCTTGGGGGATTTAGAGACGTTCCCGGTCCAGATGAGTCATACGGTCTCTCCAACATTCTGCTTTTACCCCAGGGTCTCCTCCCAGTTGGACATTACTGGAAAACCCCCAGAGAGAGGTATTCTGGGGGATCCTGATCAGATGATGAACCGCATCTGCTGGTTCCTCTAGAAGTAAAGCTCTCCACAGCTACGCTCTGAGATCCTCATGGTTTCTGAGTTTTCTGATTTCAGCCGCTTTCAGCCCACCCTAACCCTACCATTGACCTCATTCTTTGGGTCTCTACCCAGAGCTCCTGACCTCAGGTGAGGGTTGGAAGCTAGAAGGACTGGTACATGGATAACTTTGCCTTCGGACTCTCTCTTCACCACATCGGACCGATACAAAACCATAATTATTGCTGCCATCCATTACTCATGAACAAGTTCCAGACAGACAGACATAATTAAACTCCTCAACCTGAAACTGTTTTCCATCAGACAACCCCAACTTCCGATTTTGTTGGAGGTTTGGACCAGGTTTTTGACTAAAAAATTCAATGACTAATCTTTGTTAATTGTCATTACTAGTTTCCTGTGAGTGCTCCCTGATACTCTGATTTAGGGGTGGCCGCAACTCAGTGGGTGGAGTTGTTGTCCCCAACCGGAGAGTCAGTGGTCCACAGGCAGCTTCTGAAATCTACATGTCATAGTGTCCTTGAGCAAGTCCCTGGACCCCAATCTGTACCCCGGGTGCCCCACAGGGGGGCGTCACTGCTCCTCCGGAAAGGGTCAAATTCATAGAAATTACTTAACAATGTTTTGCAGTGTATGATAGACTAATAAAAAAGAGTGCAGTTGAAAATGTAACCCCAATTAGTACTTGAATAAATTTGCTTCATTCAGAAACTATTCAGCAGAAATGTGAATTTATTAGAAGTCTTTTTATAAACAACAGGAGCTGCTACACTCCTACTAACTGTTTTTCTGGTTTCAGCCCCTCAGAGGAGACAAACAGGAGGCTGACGGTTGATGAGATGTACCTGGTGGACTCTGGAGGCCAGTATCTGTGAGTACGAACTCTCTTCTCTCCAGTCTGACCTCACATCAGCACTGAGTGAAATAAGTCAACCTGTCTCTCTCATCTGTCAGAGACGGGACCACTGACATCACCCGGACCGTTCACTGGGGAACCCCCACCGCAATGCAGAGGGTAAAACCGGATAGATTCTATACATGAAGGATGATTGTTTTCTCTATGACTTCTTTATATGCTTCTCAACTCTAAAAAATATATGCTTGTGTGAATTTTGATGTTTATCTGAAACGAAACATTCTCCTCGAACTTTCCGATTTATATCTGTGCAAGGAGACATGGCCGTCTCATTTGGACTTATATTTGAATTATTAATAATTTTGCTCTATATTCTATTTGATCTTATTTTCTTACACTTATCATTGGAGTTTCTGCACAGACAACCTACTTTCCTTCCTCCCCACCTACAACATTTAATGTCAGATAAAAAAAACATTCCTCTGTCATTAACCATACATCTGACACCACAGGAAGCCTTCACCAGAGTACTCATGGGAAAAATAGAGATCTCTCGAACTATCTTTCCTTCAGGGACCAGAGGTGAGACCGAAAACGTTCAGCTATATTTGGACTCAATTTGTACCCTGGTTTCACCACTAGTTGCCACCGTTGCTCCACTTACCAACATCGTACCTGCTGCAGGATGTCTGACTCCAGCTCTTTTTTCTGTCTACAGGGGTAAACATGGAGATGATGGGCCGCCGGGCATTGTGGGAAGTCGGTCTGAACTACGGTCATGGCACAGGTCATGGTATTGGAAACTACTTTGGAGTCCATGAGTGTACGTTCTTTCTCTGTCTGTTTTTTATTTTGAGACATTTATTTAACAAAAAAAAACTTGAGAAAAATCAAAATACCAGATTTGGATGACATTTTTATTAATGAGGAAAAAATCTGTCTAAGTGTGTATTTAAAATGTGTATTATGCATAATATTATTTTTGCTAATAGATGTGACAGAGTTTAGACCAACTTTTTTTTAGGGCAACATTTTGAATAAAAACACTATAAGATGAACATCCCTACCTCTTTCATTGAATTCAAGCTTTGTTGCATGAAGAAATTGATCTAATACATCAGATTAAAATAAAACGGTATGAATAAAAAGCTGATTGCAAACATTAGAATGAATGTGCAATAATGTTTTCAATCTATATTTTAATAATTCAATTTTTAACATTTCTTAGGGCCGGTTGGATTTCAGAGCAACAATATTCCCTTCCGATCAGGAATGTTCATGTCTATAGGTGAGAGTATTTACCTTTATAGTCAATCTACATCCATTACAGCTCGGCGTTGGTATCATCTGTGGGAAGGATTTAAAAAGGAACTTTTATTGACTCGCATTTAGGAATATATAGAAACCCAGTGTTTATGATTCTCTTAAAGAGCCTGGATATTACAAGGACAATGAGTTTGGGATCCGGATCGAGGATGTTGTGGTGATCGTTCCTGCTCAGACAATGGTAGAAAAAAGTGATGAAAACATTTATTGATGTTCTACCACCATGTAAGTGAGTTCTGCTTTTATTGAGTGAGACTAGAATTGTCTTAGAACATGCTTTTCTTTTTCCCAGTACGGTAACAACTACCTGACCTTTGACACCGTGTCTCTGGTTCCATATGACAAAAAACTGATCGACATTGCTCTCCTCAGCTCAGAACAGGTCAGAACCCGGATTTGAATCCAGGATTGCTTTATGTCATTATGATAATTAAAATGTTTACCTTGTTACCATGGTAACCTGCCAGTGGGTGGGATCTTTATTATTATACTTTATTTGGTCTGGTCTTCTCTTGCTGTAGCTTCGCTGGCTGAATAAATACTACGAGACCATCCGGAGACTGATGGGTCCAGAACTGGCCAAACAGGGACTACAGGAGGAGAAAAAATGGATGCTGAAAAACACTGAGCCCTTCATGGAGTTCGGATCTTCTGCATCTGTCTGCTCTTCATCACTGACCCATATCGCTCTGGTCCTCGTTCTCCTACACAGCATCTTCTGAGGGTCTTGGTTCCTCCTGGACCCAGTGACAGCAGTCTTGCACAGTAACGTTGGTCCTATGCAGCCTCAACTGAGCGGCTACACCATTAACCATGGGATAAACTGCAGTTTATCAATATGTAATTTAAATCTTAATTTAAGTCCATTTTTAACTGATGTTAAAGATGACATTCCGGAAAAGGGTCTTTAGTGTGGTTGATGTGTTGTTTACTTTTTGGTTCTTAATCTGGAGATTTGTATGATCAGCTTTTTTTTATTAAAGTAACTAAACATGTGAAGTCATGTCATTAATGTTGGAATTACCTAATGTTGGTGGTTTCAGTACATATAGACGTAGTTGGTAAGTAGGTATATACATTGGTAGGTGCCTACTTTCCTCCACACATCCACCAACCCATCTAACAGGAAAAAAATCATCAAGAAAAACATAGAAATACGAAGGAATGCCTGGTTTACGAGTCACAATGTAATATTACGAAGTCGCAACTGAAGGAAGAGACAGAGAGAGCACTACTGGGACACAGATGACTTTGTCAAAGCAACGAGAACCAGGGCAAACAGGAAACCAACCAGGAGTGAGATGAGAAAGTGCAGATAAAAACTACAGATGGACACAGGAAGGGAGAAGGAGGTATGAAGAAATGCAAACCAAACAGAAAGGGAATTAAAGAGCAGGGGGTAATTGCCAGCAAAACGCTACGGTTGCCGTGACAACCAGTGAGACACTGTGGACTCCATACTTCAAGCCATCTGAGAAGAATGTTTTAATGCACTCGGCCGCAGATGTTTAGAAAAAAAGAGAAACGCGGCTATCATCAGAGGAGGAGAGAAAACTGACGTGGGAGAAAACTGCTGCCTGAGTGAATGTATTCACTTGTTTGGGGCGATGGCAAGGTTTCGTTTCGTTTCGTTATCTTCCGCTTATCCGGATCCGGGTCACGGGGTCAGCGGTTCCAGCAGGGAAGCCCAGACTTTTCTCTCCCCGGCCACATCCACCAACACCTCTAGGAGGATTCCGAGGCCTTCCCATGCCGGCCGAGAGATGTAATCTCTCCAGCGTGTCCTGGGTCTGCCCCGGGGTCTCCTCCCAGATGGACATGCCCGAAACACCTCCCCTTGCGACGGCAAGGTGAATGAAGGTGAATTCTGACTCGTGTTGTAAAAGCGCTTTGAGTGGACGAGTAGACCAGAAAAGCGCTATATTAGTACAGTCCATGTACAATTTTACTGCATTTTCCCTGACAAAAGGTGTTGGAATTATGAACAGATTTTTATCTTCATTTATGAGCAATAAACACACGTGAAAGCAGCGGAGAATAAAATACAGATCAAGGGCTAATCCTGGGCAGAACCAGGACTCCCTGGAGGAATTATAGATTTAATTTGGGAACGCTTCAGGTTTCCCCCAGCCCCCCAGGATGAGCCGGAGAGTACTGATGGAAAGAGGGATGTCTTACGTTGCATCCTCAGACCCCCAGATCCCGTTCTAGAATCTGACTGATGATTGACAGACACGTCACGTCTGACAATTTTGCTTCAGTCTCAGGAGGAGGTACAGGTACAAACTCAGGCTTTGTAGGAGTAAACATACCAGCTAGCAGGATAGCTTCATAGAGTAAGTTACCATGGTAACTGACTCAGAGTTTATCTTAGCTCACATTCTGTAACGGAAAACACAGAGTTTCCCTCATCTCAGGTTTAACAAAGCCAGTGTATCCATTGTCTCAGGTTTAACAAGCCGTGACCTTCTGTCATCTGTGGTTTAACCAACCCAGAGATTCCCCTATCTCAGGTTTAACAAAATCAGAGTGTCCCTCATTTTAGATTTAAAAAGCTCAGTTTCTTTCATCTCTGGTTAAACTAACTCAGGACCCCTCATTTCAGGTTTAACAAAATCAGTTTCCCTCACCAGGGTTTAACAAACCCAGAGTTTCCATATTCTCTGCTTATACTAACTCTGATGGCTCATCTCAGGTTTAACAAACTCAGAATTTCCCTCTTCTCAGGTTAAACAAATCTGTAGTTTCTGTCTTCTTAGATATAAAAAACCAAGAGTTCCCCTCTTGTCAGGTTTAACAATCTCAGCGATTCCCTCGTCTCAGGTTCAACAAACCCAAAGTTTACCATAACTCAGGTCAACATACTCAAAGTTTTCTTCATCTCAGGTTTAACTATCTTGGCGCTTCACTCATCTCAGATTAAACAAACTAAGAGTTTCTCATCTCAGGTTAAACTAACTCAGGTTCCCTCATTTAGTTTTAACAAACCCAGAGTTTCTGTCATCTGAAATTTAACAAACCCAGAGTTATCCTCACCTCAGGTCCAACAAATTCGGAGTTTCCCCTCATCTCATGTTAAACCAACTCAGTTTCGCTAATCTCAGGATTAACAAACCCGGAGTTTCTTACATCTTAAATTTAACAAACCCAGAGTTTCCTTCATCTCCGTTAAAACTACCTCACTTTACCTCATCTCAGGTTTAACAAACCCAGCATTTCCCTCCTCTCAGGTTAAACCAACGCAGTTTCTTTCATTTCAGGTTAAAAAACCAAGAGTTTCCCTCATTTCAGGTGTATCAAACCTGAAGTTTACACTAAAACCACTTTGTGATATACTTTTTATTGGTGGTACTCGTTTGTTTTTTATTACTGTCTTCATCCCTTTCTGTCAGACTTGTTTGTTTGACTTGCTTGGAGAAACAGGAAACAAAAACAGGACTTCCTCCTCCTGTCATGTGACCTCCTACCCCACCAAAATAAAAAGCTGAACTTACATCTACTTTCCTAACCATCAGGTCTCTGATTCATTCATGTTGTTATTTCTTCAAATACCTATTTGGATACTCTCCTTGCTTTACCTCTTATTTCAATGAGTTTGTGATTATATATTCTTTTTTATTTATTTATTTAATCTTTATTTTACGAGGAATGTCTCGTTGAGATTAAACTTTTCTTTTTCAAGAGCGGACTGGCCAAGAAAGGCAGCAGCACACAGAGATACACACATACACACTAACACTAACACATAACAATAATAATGGTTTATAAAAAAATATAAATGATATAACAGAATTATTTTAAATACAGAAGATGGTAATTTCGCAAATGTATTCATGCCTTTCCATTAAACGTATTCAGTATTTACATTTTGTATTTAAAATACAAAATTGTACTTAAAACATACGTAATTAATAAATGTATCTTAAGTAACTTTTAAATGTTTTTAATGTTTAGGTTAAAAATGAAATATAAAAGTAATGGATTTCATTTCTCAAATATTCTATTTATTCACATAGGATTTATATGATAGAAGGACATGACATCAATCTTAACCTTTAAACTAACCTTTGCTATACAGTTAGATCTTGATTTTATATATATTTAAAACAGTTAAATCAATGTGTTGGGCCTTTTTTCTGAGTGTGGCTGCGGCAGGCCGCTTCAGAAACATGTCATCGTAAACAATCTTCCACTTCCACTCAGTCACAAATATGCAGGTTTAGAAAGCCACAGCGCTTGACATGGACCTGGACCTGGACATGGACCTGGAACTGCTGCTGAGGAACTGCTGTGGTTCCTCCTCAAACATTCTGATGAAGCAGAAATCTGATGTCGGAGGGAGGAGAGCTGTTTGAACAGCGGCTTCATGATGTTTCCTGATTGTTTTCTGCAGTCACAACTTTAAACATAATGTCCTCAGCGGTGATCAGTTAAAAGTTTCCCATTATCTGATAAAGACATTGAAACAATGTGTTTTGGACATGCTATTGTGTAAAACTGCAGCTGTTGGGACATTTCCAGTGAACGTTATGTCTGCTAAGTTTCAAACCTCAGAGATGTTTGCAGCCTGGGAGTGAAAACCGGCACCGAGAACAGTTTCTGCCGGATCACATGACTTCCTGTCTGCCTCAGCAAAGTCAAACCTTCCTCTGTGGTTTTCATCTGACAGAGACTGTAACGGCTTCAGTCCGCAGAGACCTGAAAACCTGCAGGAGCTGAAGATGTTGAGGCGAAGGTCTTCAAACGCCACTGAGAAGGAGCAGAGTCAGAAGAAAAGGGTAAGATTTATCCATGGGTTGAAGTTTAAGTTTTATGAATGAGAAAATGTCTGCTTTGTACTTCACACACAGCTCTTAGGAGATAATTAATCCTCATTGTAGAGGTAACAACAAAACAACATTAGTTTAAAACAGGAAGTGAAAAGAACAGTTAAAAACAAAAACATCAACAAAAGAAAATCAGTGAGTGTGGTGTTGAAAATACCATTAAGCCAAACAAAAGCAATGATAATATCATATACATGAACTCTAACAAACATGCATAATTAGTCTAGTAAAAATATATTAAATAAAATGTGGATGTCAAACCTAAATTTTAAATCTTAAACATTAAATCTAAATAATAAATCTAGATGTTGAATAATAATATTACATTTTATATAATTGTTTTAATAATACATCTAAATATTGAATATAAATACAGCTAAATATTAGCTTATATGCAAATTGAAAATTACCAAAATAAAAGTTTGAAGTTAAGGAGCTTTAGTGTTCTACGGTCAGAACCAGGGATATTTGGGTTATCCTGCCGCCGCCTTCCTCTTACAGTGCGTTCGCACTCAGCATTTTCGATTTGATTTAAAAAATTCTGGTTCGTCAGTCTGATTCATTTGAACAAGCATGACCATCTTTACCTTGGTGTACACCAAACAAACGGACCAAACATGAACATATGGATCTTGGTTTGCATTTTTGTTTCGAAACAAACTCTGGCCCGGTTTACCTAAAATATGGGCTTTACCTGGAATCTGACGCTCCATCTCTTCACCGGGAACTGGAATCTGTAGAATTTTACATTAAACCCATGTCATCAGTGAAAATCACCATCATATTTGGAGAAGATCTTTTCTCCACATGTCTGCTGAGGTTCACACTTCTATGGTGGGGCAAAAAGAGCCAGAAGCTCAAGCTTAAGAACTTCAAGCTCAGTGAGATCTTCAGGATTCTGGTCTCTCAGGTCTAGTCCTTTTATTCTAATCGTCGCTGCAGACCTACATCTGCGTGTCTGTGGTTTAACAGGGTTCTATAGCTGGAGGAACTGCAGCTCTCTACTGTGTTCTGGAAGAACCACAACAGGGCAAACAGTTTTAGATGTTTACCAGCAGAAGCTCTGTAACTGCTCTAGTGATTCTTCAGGGTTGGACCTTCTACCTCCAGCTCTTGCTAGGTCTCTGCAGCAATCTGCTGCCAGCAGCTTCGCCCGTTTCCTGTGGTTTCGGCAGAAGAACCAGCTGCAGTCAGAAAAAACATGGTGGTCTGTGTTTAAGGGGAAATTAGACCAAAAGTTTTCCACCTGAGAGAAAATTCAACTCTCATAATGATTTTAGAATTTAGTAAAGACAATCTCATCAGTTGTTTCTCAGATTGAGGCTGGAATATATTCATTCTCTTTAAAGGAAATGATGAATTTGTGTTTTTGTTTCATGTTTGAAAGTGCGATATCAGACTTCTTCTAGAGCTTCAGCATCTCACACCCACACAGCCATCGTGTTGAGAAGGAAGTGGCATCCGAGCACTTTGACATTGCTCGGAAAGTTTGTTTACATAAAACATGTTACCTTTGAACTTCCTGTTGTCACATGTCTGCTATGTCTAAACCTAACAAATATCCATTAAGGTTCCTGATAAAATATTTTGAACCTTCATGCATACATTTGATGATCAATATCCATGATCTTTGACCTCTTATATCTTTGTGAGGAGAGACAGGTTGAAGTTCCTTCTGAGAGGTTCACATGAAGAAAGAAAACAACCAACATCAGACGTATTACTCCTTTAATGACTGCTTAGTTTCTGTATCCACAGCTGACTCTGCAGAGGTCCAGCAGCTTCAAGGACTTCATGAAGCACAAACCCACCGCTCCATCAGAGAAGGAGTTTAACCTGGAGCATAACGTAAGTCACACTTAAAAACATAAAATTCATTAAATGTAGAAGTAGAGTCATGAACTCATTCTGTCTAAGTTCCTGAATGGTGGATCCCTCACATGACGTTCCTCTTTCTTCGAACTATGACCGTTTCATCCATCAAAGAGAAGAAACAGTTGCTGCAGCAGAAGTTCACACCTTGTGCTTCCTGATTTAGCTGTGCTGTTCATGTGAACGCTGCAGCTTATCGCTTCCTATCCTACTTTATAACACGAGTATAAGAATTGAAGAAGAAGAAAGGAAGTCAGAGTGCGAAGCGTCACACAGATGTTAGATGATGGCAGCCTGCAGGCAGGATGTCCTCTGGTGGAGCAGAGCACCTCTCTGACAGTTAGAGGACATATCACACAAACAACAAGGAAAATCATCATATGATCAGTAGACCATCTTCAGAAACGGGAAGTTTCGCCTATGTTTCACCAGTAGCACACAATGCCAAAATCAACAGAAATTCCAGAAAGTGATTGGGATCCATCAGTGTGTGAAGGGTTCCAAAGCTATTTCTAAGGTTCTTGAAGGCATGTCTGAATTTATCCACAACACATCGTGATGACCCTCAGAGCTTCTGGGAGAATCTTCTCTGGACTGATGTGAGGAAAGTTGAATGTTTGGAGGCACAGGTTCCGTTCCATCTGGTGGACACCAATCACAGCGTTCCACCAGAAGAACATCAGACCTACGGCCTAACATGGAGGTGGCAATTGAATGTTGAGGAAATGATCTGCTGCTTTAGAACCAAGACATCATGGAAGGAAACATGGATTCTACTGTAGAAGAATGTCAGGTCATGAGTCTGTGAGGTCATTCAGTGAGACAATGATCCCAAGCAGAAGAGGAAGTCCCCCTCTGAATTTCCGCTAGTCACAGTCTGAACCTGAACCCCACTTAGATGCTGTGTTTGAACTTAGAAGTTCAATTCCAGCTCACAAACCCGCCAATGTGGCTGTTTTTTTCCTGGAAACTGTTTCTCTCCTGTGTCCGAAGCTTCACCATCATCCCCTCAGAGATGAATGTCTGTCAGTCTTGGAGCACGTCTCCCCGGACCTTCTCACATCTGCCTACAAATATTAGCTGACTGTCTTCTTCCGGTCTCAGGTGGTAGAAGGTGTACCGACAGAAGAAGCTGTGAAAAGTGGCAGCAAACTGGGGAAGAAATGGCGTAACGTCATTTCACGCACCATGACCCGCAAAACCTCCAAGATGGTGCAGAAGGCTCTTGCTGAAGAGGGGGTAAATACTTTCTGCTGTTTCTGCAAACCTTTCCCTGGATTAATTTACTAGACGGCCCTACATTTTGCACACCGTCCCTTTAAGTAATGAAGTATTCCATTTTCCAATATTTATATTTACATTTGCACAATTATTCATGTTATTACCATTTTAGTATTATCCTGAAGGTAATACTCTACTACTACTACTCAACTACTACTTCTATTACTACTCTACCTTACTTCTGCTACTACTACTACTCTACTACTACTTCTAGTCTACTACTACTATTTTACTACTGCTACTACTCTACTACTACTACTCTACTACTACTACTACTACTAGTACTTTACTACTACTCAACTGCTCTACTCTACTAATACTCTACTCCTACTACTCAAATACTACTTCTATTACTACTCTACCTTACTTCTACTACTACTACTACTCTACTACTGTTACTACTCTACTACTACTACTCTACTACTACTACTGCTACTCTACTACTACTACTACGACTCTACTCTACTACTTCTACTACCCTACTGCTACTCTGCTACTCTACCACTACTACTACTACTACCACTACTACTACTACTACTGCTGCTCTACTACTACTACAACTACTCTACCACTACTACTACTTTACTCCTCTACTACTACTACTACTACTACTCTACTACTACTACTACTCTGCTACTACCAACCCCCCAATTTGCTCTTGGGAATAATAAAGTCTTATGTTGTTTATACTGTGTGACTTCACAGCCATGAATACAAGTCTATAAATAAATGTGAAACATTAAACTCTTAATTAAACGTCAATTAAATAAAAAGTGATACATTTGTCTTTTTATCTTTTATCAGGTTATTTCTAACCTATAACGAACTTGTTATCATGTTTTCTTTTATTTTAATAAATCAGTTTTATATTTTTACTACAATCTTTATGATTGACTGAACCTCACTTAAAATTGACCTCTATCCTGTCGCCATCTCCGTCTCCAGGATGAGAGCGGTGAGGATCTGTCTCCGGTCTCTCCTGATTGGCTGACAGCAGGACAGAGGACGTCTGTGAGCTCTACAGGGTCAGAGGAGACCACAAGCCCCACCATCCGCGGTAAGAACCTCTTTACACGTAGGAGGCATCAGTACGGAATGAACGTTTAAAGATCTGAACCTTCTCTCAAAAAATAGATATGATCTCATGAGAATGTTATTATATCCAATAATAATATTGTTTTTCTTCTGTACCTAAGAACCCAAACGCAGGTGATTGATGTTAAATGGACCATTAAGATATATAGAAGAAGACAGAGTCTAAAGTACAGGTAGCTAATTTAGTAACAACTTATCGGAAAAGAAGAAACGCAGACTTTCAGTGAAAAAAAATGAGGAACTCAGGAGAACATGGGTGAAGAGAGAGAAGCTCCAGCAGGCGATCTCACAGGGGGACACAGTAGATCCTGTGGACAGCAGATGAAACTTTTTAAGAACAGTCTTTAAAGATGGACCTCCGTGAGATGGGGAACAGACCAGTAGACCAGAAAGTACTACAAATGGAGAGATGGGATGAAACGGAGGAACTAAAGACAGGAAGTTTGACGAGAAGAAACAAATTCTCAAAGTAAAAAATCTCAAGCCAAAAACTCAACAAACATGATAAAATCAATTTTCAGAATAAAATAGGAAAAACAAAAAACTAATTGAAACCAACCACAGGTATAAAAGACGTTTACTTTACCATTATTAGTTTGATAGAATATTCCACTCACTTCCTCCAGAGACTGATGTTAGCGCTAAATCTCTGCATTATTGTTTGGTATTCTTCTGTAAATTAAATGTTCTTGAAAGCAGAGCTGTAATCTTCCTTCGATCCAGATACAACTTTGATCATTGTGTTATTTTGGGTATACTGAGATCATCCAAGAAGTTAAACGCTAAAATCCTCAAGCAATCATAGAGAATCCTTCAAAAATATTCAGGATCCAAATGATGATCCAGATCATAACCAGACTCTGTTGGAGTGCACCTTGGCCCAGAAACATTCTTTCCATCAAGCTGACTAAATATGAATTCAGAACCATGTGAGTAATCTGAAGTATTAAGCACTAGCTATCCATAAAGAGACCTATTGCAAAGAAACGTGCATTTTTCTTTATTTACAGAAACCCTCATGAGATCCTCTGGGCTCAGGATGATTCTTCTTTTTCTTATGGTTTGTGGTCCCCAGGCAGCGACAGGCGGAGTCTGGACAGCGGCTACAGCCAGAGGGACAGCGTGAGACTGGAGGAGAATGCTGTCTCTTATAACGGACCATTCTGTGGTCGCGCTATGGTCCACACAGACTTCACCCCCAGCCCCTACGACCTAGAGTCCCTCAAACTGCAGGTGAGTCTCCAGGAGAAACATCTTCTCCTGGAGTTAGGGTTATCCATGTTGTCGCAGATTTTGCTTATTTTTATAAGTGATAACTGAAACATTATGCCACAAATAAGAAGAATCTTTAAGACTTTAATTGACAGTAAGAAGCCACAGCTAAGTGTAAGGTCTAGCCTAACCAGCCTTTACCCTAACCCTAACACTATCCACCAGCTGATATTAATAATTCACCCTCTGGTGATGTCATAGATTTGTTAAAGTTAAAAATAACTTTATTCCTCTCGATTCTGTCTTTTCTTCCATCATGAGTCCATCATGACTAACCCCTCCAGCTTTCGTGTATCACCTTCCAGAAAGGAGACATCATCTACATCATCGAGAAGACTCCTGTTGGGACCTGGACTGGAAAGCTCAACAACAAAGTTGGGTCCTTTAAGTTCATCTACGTAAACCTGCTGCCGGAGGAGTGCCCCCCATCCCGGAGAAGACATCGCCGCAGAAGCAGGACCTGTGAAGGCAAATCCAAACCCAAAACCCTGGAGGAGGTGCTGGACAGCATCGGTCTAAGAGTGAGACCATGTCTGGTTGGTTCCACTGCAGTAGAACCTGGGACCCTGATCACCCACCTGACAGGTTCTGTGTTTCTTTCAGGATCTGGGTTCTCTGCTGTCCATGCATGGATTCCAGAGCCTGGAGGACTTTGCAGTGCTGAAGGCATCTCACCTCAATGAGCTGAACATCACAGACCCAGAGGAGCGCTCCAAGATTCTCAAGGCCTCCGAGCTGCTGCTAGACTGTAAGCTTAAAAACAATTAAAGACATTAATTCATATTTTTAGCACAACTCACTGCTACCTATGTTGGTTCTATGCAGGAAACACTGAACAAAAGACTTCTGTAGAATTACTTTTATTTTTTTTGTCTCAAATGATTGCATTCTTCTCTTGACTCGCTCCTCTTCGTATCTTCATCAGACTCCTCTGTCTGCTCTGCTTCACCACAGCAGTTACTGAATAGAATAGAATAGAATATCTTTATTGTCATTGTACAAATATAACAAAATTAAGGTGCAATTCTTTCAAGGTCAGGGTGAAGCCGAAGTTGAAGGTCAGGGTGGAGCTGAAGCTGAAGAGAAAGCTGACTGTGAAGCTGAAAGTCAGGGTGAAGCTGAAGGTAAAGGTGAAGCTGAAGATGAGGGCGAAGCTGCAGGGAAAGCTGACGTTACAGCTGAAGCTGAGGGTGAATCTGAAACTGAAGGGGAGGGTCTCTCTGCAAACAGAATGAATGGAAAGGTTTTCATTAAAAAGGGGATCTGCTTGTCTTCGGCAGCTGAAGACGAGTCTGAGCCTGAGGAAAGATTTGCAGAAGAGCCGAGGGATTCTGGCTGCTTCGAGAGCTCAGAGAACCTGAAAAGCGGACGTGAGGAACCACAGACGGAGGAGAACTTCCAGAATGAGGAGAACAGGAACCAGAAGCTGGAGCAGCTGGATGCCGTGAAGGAGCACCTACAGGAGCTGATGATTAATGAAGGATCTTGAGAAGAATACTGGTTCTAAGGGACTCTGTACAGATATGGTGAAACCATGAAGATGATCTTCTCCATGTTCCTCAGTTTGTTGTGGAGCAGCATCATCTCTGCTTTTGTATGAAGATGTTGGAGGTCTGCTGTTGTGTCTTGATGTGTTCGAGAGATGATCTGAGGAACCGCTGAAGCATGTATAGTTCTTCCATCCTGCCATGGATGTACTAGGTTATATCCTGTGGTATGTGTTACAATTTCATTAAAGCAATGTCTCTTAGTATCGACTCATATTTAATTAGACGATTCAGATTTGGGTTTGGCAGCTTTCTTGGAGTTTTTTTTAATTCAAAATACAATCAGCCTAAATAAATAAAAGCTCAGTTAAAACAGAACAAAGGTTATGAGGAAGTCTAAACTCCTTGTGTGCAGATAATACATTCTGTACACGTGGATTATGTGTCAGTGTGGAGCAACAACTGTCGAGTCATCCTCTGCCTAGGCCAGCGACCGACCAGTGAGATTCTGGGCTTTGTGCTGACGGCTGAGCCCAGACTGTGCATTGTAACGTGCAGCTAGCTCTCAGACCATCAAAGGGTTGGCTTGGACACAGGGACGAGGCTAGACATTACATGGCACCACACCCAAACCTCTCTACAGGCTAACATGAGGCAAGTGGATGCCAAATACATTTTCATAAGGCTTCTCATCCAAGCCTGTCACCAAATGCTATAGCTGAGCAATAATTCTGTGTATTTTTTTGAATAATCATACCTATTTCATTATTTCCTCTTCTATTTATTGACTTATCTTGTCCTCTACTGCTGTAATTCACCTGAGTGAGTTTCACAAGTGCAGTAGGTGAAAATCAAAGATCAGGTCAGGGTTGAGTATATCGCTTAGGGACAACAATGGTGTTTTCACACCTTTAAGTTGGATCTTCATCCAGTTAGTTTTGATTTGAAACTGCAGCTTCCCAAGTGGACTTTTGAACTTTTCACGATGTTCTACACCCTGTCCATCTCATCTACATGGGCTAAGTCTCCTGATACTTGACCGCCTATTAGCAAGAACTGCTGTAAACTGTGATGAGCAAACCTTCTTTTGTAGAACTTGATTCATGTGGCTTTGTCGTATACTAAGAGCAAAAGAGGAAGAGGAGAAAAACAAAATACACCATCATTGTTTAACATGTAATGATGAAGGCATGGTAATAATCCCTAACGTCATTACAGCTTTAATTATTTTAATCAGAGTTATTAAAACTAATTTTTTTGGCATCAGTTAGACAAAGTACAACGTCGAACATCGAACAATCTATGCGTGAATATGCACACACACACACACACACACACACACACACACACACACACACACACACACACACACACACACACACACAGAGGCACGTAACGTAAAGTTAAATAAGCCCCAACCCTGCCTGACATTTTCTCAAAAAGTGTCTTATTTAGTTGAGTTCTTTAAGTAAAAGGCAAATAACCTGATGTCATGTATAATGAAAATGTTTTTTTTTTTTAAATCTTTCCCTACTAACAGATTGACAGACAACACTTCCGGAGGCTTTGTCTTCCCAGGTGCTCATGCTGCCGTGGAATGCAAGAATAACTTTTCACAGGGATTGAACTTTTCTTTTTCTCTGCCGTCTGGAGGAACGCCCATACTTTTGAAGCTTTAGGTCGTGAAAGAGCTTTGTTTAAGTCAGACTTTGCAGCAACAGAGTCGGACGCTGCTACAGCCGCCATTTGCAGAGTCTGTGAGCGGCTCAGCCATCCAATGACTGGAGCCAATAAAACGACTGACTTCCTGAAGTAGCAGGTACGTAGTTGCGGCACAGGGAAAATGGCTTCACGATGTATGAAAAGCGATGCGTCGACTATAAAAATTGACGTTGACGGATTTTAATCGTTAACTAGTCACGGCAGCCCTTGATTAAACAACTAAATTATGCTTGAGACATGTTCAAACCACTGAGCTAATTATATATTCACTCTTAAATTGTGTTCAACTTTCTTGGAACCCTTTTATAGACATATTTTCCTAGAACTAGGTGAGTCTCTGATCAGTTTGTCAATTCTCTCGCCTGTGCCCTGTAGCCATATTTAAATTATCTGCTTTATTTGAATTTTCAAGTTGGACATCTGCACAGTAACAACTACATTATAGCGCAATCTATCTGCAATCCTGACGTGACAGACGGACAAAACGGCTCATTAAGATAAGAACAGTCAACACAAATGTGAGCTTTACCTCCAGCGCCTGATTTGGCTGCTTTGCCAAGAGTCCGCCTTGTTCTAGGTGCAGAGAGGCAAGGTGGATGGAGATAGTGGAGGTCAACATGCCCCTTTTCCACATCAGGTCTGTTTTTGCATAAATTTGAAAGATATGAACAAATAACACAAATAGAAAGAAAATTCCCTCATTTTGCTAAGATCTGCAACAGCATATATCTGAATGCTTGATACAGAGATTCCACTTTATTTAGTAATGGCCTTTTGCTCTAATTATTTGGGAGAAATGCTTATTTGCTTCACAAATATGACAGATCGAAACATCTGTCATCTGTCATCTGTCGACTAGTATTACCTTTTGACTAGTGTTACCTGATGAATGGTTCTACCTGAGTACTAGTGTTACCTAAGGACTAGTGTTACCTGTGAAAACATCTCTGTGCAATAACCTAACATGACAACAGAGTAAAATATGAAAAAAGGTTTCAACCTTTTACAGACTTTCATAGATTCAATTTAGGACTCATTTCAGTCAATCACTGTTCTTAAGTATACATATGAGGTAAAAAATGAACAATCAAATTTCTTCTAAGCACCTTGCTTGTCTTTATCGGGAGTGAAACAATCAGAATTTAGGGGGCCGCGAACAATAACGTCTGTCGGATAGGGAGTTTTAAATAATTTGATACATACAATACATATAAATACTCTAAATGTGTTCCATGGAATTCGCTCTGCAATCAGGAGAACTCACCTGAAGATGGCTGACTCTACTGAGATGCTACCACGACTTGTTATGTTTTAGAATCCTTACATCTCCTTGATGAATTAATTAGTGTGAATGACTGCAAGGTTCTATTCTATCTAGCTTGCATGAAATTCAATAGATGGAAATTTCCTACCTTATGAGCAAGAATACATTTTAGTGTACATATCAAGAAATATGTAGCATTTTATGATATGTACTGCCTATCGCATAGGACTACTATTAAATGAGGACTTCTACTACCTGAGGACTAGTGTAAACTGAGGACTAGAGTTAACCGAGGACTATTGTTACCCGAGGACTAATATCATTTATAGTATCACCTGAAGACCAGTATTACCTGAGAACTAGTGTAAGCTGAGGACTACTGTTACCTGAGGACTAGTATCACCTGATGACTAGTATCACCTGTGGACTAGTTTTACTAGAGGACTAGTATTACCTGTTGACTAGTGTTACCTGATGAATGGTTCTACCTGAGGGCTAGTGTTACCTGAGGACGAGAGTTACTTGAGAACTAATGTTACCTGAGGACTATTGTAACCTGAGGACTAGTGTTACTTTTGGACTATTTTTACCCGAGGACTAGTGTTACCTGAGGACTAGTTTTACCTGAGGAGTAGTCTTACCTGTGGACTAGTCCTACCTGAGGTCTAGTCTTACCTGAGGTTTAGTGTTAACTGTGGACTAGTGTTAACTAAGGACTATTTTAGCTGATGACTAGTCTTACTTGTGGATTGGTGTAACCTCAGAACTAGTTTTACCTTATGACTAATGTTACCTGAGGACTAGTGTTACCTGATGACTAGTGTTATCTATGCATTATTGTTAGCTGATGACTAATCTTATTTTTGGACTATTGTCAACTGAGAACTAGAGTTATCTTATGACTAATCTTACCTGAGGACTAGTCTCACCTGAGGACTAGTCTTACCTGAGTAGTCTTACCTGAGGACTAATCTTACCTGAAGACTAGTCTTACCTGAGGACTTGTCTTACCTGAAGACTAGTGTTACCTGAAGATTATTCTAACCTGAGGACTAGTATTACCTGAAAACTAGTGTTACCTTTAGACTAGTCTTACCTGAGGAGTGAAGTCAGTATTTTTACTTGAAATTTCGGACATTTTCTGTCCGCATAAGATGTGAAGGATCTCCGTAAACCCGCTGCTGCAACCAGGTCAGCTATCAGCGCCTCTGGGTTGTCTGGGTCAGGAGGCGGCTTTGCCCTCACCGGAGCAGTAAGTTGCCAGAACTAAGGCTGCATTCAATGACTGTAGGATTCTCCACTATCCAAGTCATGGCAATATTAAAAAATATCAAGCACACAACAACAATGATATTCTTGGTGACAGTTTCTATTTAATGGATGTTTTCCTCATTTTACTGGGCTATTTTTATTTACTATTATTCTGTTAAGACTTAAGTATACGTTTGCAAACATACTTCTACTTTAAAAAATACGCACATCAGCCATAACTTTATAACCACCTACCTGATGTTGTGTAGATTCCTTTTTTGTCACCAAAACAGCTCTGATGCATTTTTTGTTCTGACTGTTTTCTTCACCAAGCCACTAACTTTTTCCTGAATGTATGCAACGGCAGCTCCGGTGGATCTTCTGTAGCTGCTGAGAACTGCAGAAACTAAAGACCCAACAAGACCTGCAGTTTTGGAGATGCTCTGACCCAGTCATCTGTCCATCACGATTTTCTTGCAAAGTCACTCAGATCTTTACACTTGTCCATTTTTCCTACATCCAACACATCAACTTCCAGAACTTTACCTGATACCGAATCATATCCACTGAGAGGGGCCAATGATGAAAAAATTATTAAACATTGAGCACAAATACATTTCTTACATTTTCAGAACAGGTTCATTACTTAATGATGCTGTTAATGCTCATTGAACCGTGCAGACAGAAGTATCAAGGGTGCCAAGCAGCTTTTGGTTCACCGGCTTTGTGAGAAAAGATATCTGATGTTGGGACAACAGAGAAAGTATTGAAATTCGACAATTGAAATTGAATTTCGAAAAATGACTTATCATGCAAATGCAAACTATGAACTATCAAACTATGCAAACTATCTCATAATTGGTCAAACTATGTCTTTGTCTTAAAATCAGGGGTCATTCAAAGATACTTAGTCTCAACAGAGACATAAGAGGCATATTTCTATCTGTAGTCCCTTAGCAGGTGAGAGAGAACAAAGAACACGGAGGCACAAAACACTTCATAAGAGATAACGTGACTAATGTATATGTACAAACACATTTATGAATTCAAATAAAATGGAAAAACAAGTTTTCAAGATGCAAAACTAATCCTGACATGACTGATTACTCTAAATGCATTTTTACATCCCTCGTTACAACATATGGAGGTCAGTGCAGGTTGTCAGATTCACATGGAGCTTATTCTATTTTTTATGGTGTTCTAAGAGAAGGTAGATTGTGTGAGGGTGGAGCCACACTTTACGACGCTACTCCCCACTTTAAACACCTTCAGGCTCTGCTTATTAGAGCCCAGTGGAGCGCAGCATAGCTCTTCAGAGGTGGAGAAGAGTTACAGTCAAATATATACACTTTACCCAAATCTGAATATAAATTACATTTTCAACATTTTGAAATTTAAATAATTAATTTTATGCGATTCTTAATCACTTGACACCAGTCTGATATGCAGTAGTAAAAATAAAAGAATCGTTGAATATTAGTGGTTGTATCTACCAACTAATTACTAGTATGTTGGACATTAGCTATGTTATATTTCAATACATGGTACATCTTCTTAGCATTCCTTTTGAATTTGAGAATAGAACAATGGAAGGGCCCTTGTTCAGCATCTTTTCGTTTTGTTAACAAGACAATGTCATCTGCATATGTCAAGATATCCACATCATCACACACGTGTGTGTGTTTGAGTTTGTTAAGAGATGGAAATCCAGTGAAGTTTCAGTCAGGATGACAATCCCCTTGCACTCTCTGGCCAGGATGGTTCTCATATCAATCTGTCATATCAATCTGTCATATCAATTCATGCAAACTCAATGCATTTCATGGTCTGGGGCATCAATCTGTATGAACTGTGCTCATCAACTGACCACCTCTATCCAGTAACACTGTGGCACACCTTCATATGCTTCTCCCCACTTATATAGGTCCTTCATGCTGCCAGTATGCACACCCTCCATCTCCATCTCTGCCCAGTCCATCAACTTCAACATTCATCAGTCTCTGAACATCTACCTTTAATATGTTGTATTTTACTCTAATAGTTCATATTTTCTTCATTTGGGGGATTTTTTTACAATACCCTTGGTCCAATTTAGTCCAACTTTACCTCATATAAACCGCCTCAAGGAACTTTAACTTGTATTTATCATATTTTGTCCAAAAAAACTTGTAAAAAAAACAGTGTTTTTTGGACATGACTTCACATTTAATTTGAGGAGTTCAATCAGGGGGATTGCTTGTATCATGCAGTGGTTTGGGGGCTTTTCAAGTATATATCCTTTTACGCCTAGTTATCACTTATCATATGCTGCATTTGTTGTCCATCATTTTCTGTCTCCCCTGACTGAAATGCTGGTTTAACCTACAGTAAATCTAGAGCCCATAAAAGCGAAATCACTGTCAAGTATAAGGCTAAGCAAATTAGTTGACCACAATTAGCTCTGCAGTCCACAGTGAGGAACAGTAAGGAGTAACAACATGTTACTCCTTACTGTTACTGTTATGATATGCTCAAGTGTCTGCTGGCTGACGTTCCAGGGAAAACACAATAATTATGTCCCACTGTCTGGTTCAGGCCTGGAAGAGAAATCATGTGGGTTTCTGACAGCTGACAAATGCAAAATTTTAAGCACTCCATGGAATTCTGTGCCATGTTGGGAATCGGTCAGCAGCTCAGTATCTGATGGCATGAAGTGGACAAATAAATGGCTTCAGCTGCGGCAGTTGTTGTTGTAGTAGAGGTGGTAGTTTGAGTCGGGATGATCAATGGGGTGAGATGATTGAAAGGATGTTGGTTTTAACCAGGTATAACCCCGCAAAGTCTCCAATCCCCAGTATTTTTTGTTAAAAGAAAGCTTCACAAACTGTGTATAATATGAACTATTAGAGTAAAACATCATGTATACAAAGTGCATCTCCTCGAGTCCCCCAGATTTGGACTAAAATGGATCAATGGTTGAGAAATTATGCCGGGAAAGTTTTGGAGATAGAGCTTCCCCTAGGGTGAGGAACATGCAACCAAAATTTCCTAAAAACACTCCAGTCCGACAGGAATGGTCTATGGCGGATAAAGATGCAACATATATGATTCCATGAGGATCAGGAATAAGGTAAAAACAGTTTTCATGAGTTGTGTACAATAACAAAAAGTTAAATTATTTGCACTAGCTTAACTGATGTATTCACTGACGTCTTGATACTTACATATAAGCTTTTAACTTTTTCAAGTTATGAAGCAATTTTGAATGAAATGTATAATATGCACTGCTCTTCAAAAATGTGCTTTATGGATTATATTAGCAGCACCAAAATAAATAACTTGGAGAAGTACAGTCATTCTTCAAACAAGACATGACAAATGTCTACATAAATTACAAGAAAAAAACAGTAAAGAAGAAATCTCTCTACACATGGCGGATGTATTTTTAATGGCATCACGGACCAATGACGATGGGCCGACATTCTTGGCACCGCTTTTACCAATACGTTATACAATCACCTTCTATAAGCACTACTTTGTTATTGTTGAAACTTTGGACTCCTCACTGCTATCTGGTTGATGTATATATAATCCTTGAATGAATGTGGGCACATCTGCAATGGATGCATCCATTTTTGTCAGTAAAATGAGTATGAATATCCTGGATCTGGTCTGAGAGTCCTTGATGTTGATTCCTTCCATCACGCTTGCAGTGTTTCAGTCAGTCTAAGAAGAATAGTGTAAGTTCAAAAAACTATCTGGTGGAGAATCAAGAAGAAATCATACATTTTCTCTCCATATAGCTGAATTGTATGTTTCTTGGCCTTGCGATGAACTGGGGACTTGTCCAGGGTGTACCCTGCCTCTCGCCCGATGTTGGCTGGGATAGGTTCCAGTCCCCCGTGACCCTGAACAGGATATGGGGTAGATAATGAATGAATGACTGTATGTTTCTTTAATTTTGTGAGTAATTGAGAAAGTGCTGATGTTTTCCTGGAACAGAACGCTCCTCCGAGGTTGACACAGTTGCACAAAGCTGATCATTGGGAAGAATTTTGAATTAATTTACAGCTCCCCTCACCTCTAAGTAGGAATGTGAATACAATATATGTACCCTCCATGTATGCCAGCTTGTGCATCAACTTCTTAGTCTTCCTGTGGACAATCTAGTGTACTTACTATATTTAAAACAAATCAGTCTTATGCCCTTTTAGTGAGACGTGCTTGCACATTCTATGCGCTGTGACCAAAGCGAGGTACAATCTCCTCCTGCTCTGAAATAATGTTTTAATCTTCCAAACACCACATCCAAGGTGATTATAATTTATTCTGTTTGTTTACTTCCATTTCCTGAAGTTATGGATAAAGCGCTGTGAAATCCCTTTACTGTAGTCCCCTGCTCTTCTTTACCACTGACAAATGTAATTTGCTGTGTTGGGTTTGTGGCAGTTGGCGCCATACAGACACATTGTTTGGACTTCAATCTTGAGAGAGGACTGTTTTCTTCAGTCTTTTGTCCATCGCCTGAGAGATGGAGCCATCTCCACGGCTTTAAATCCATTGCAGCTTCTCCCATCCGTCCCCAAACTGTTAAGCACTATCGGAATTCTCTGTGTCATTCTGGCCCTCTCCCAATAGATTCTGGTAGAGTTTCAGTCAGGTGTGAGTTTGTTGATTGCAATCCTTTATGACTTGTAAATGTGCTGGACTGCTGAGCAGCTTGGAGTGGATTCTTAATGGGAGTTAATCAAGGCAGGGAGGAATGGGGAGCAATAAGAGAGGAAAGAGACAGATAACAGGAGCCACTGGGAGGAGATGGATGGTCCCACCACTGAGGCATACAAACAACCAGTACCTTGTTTATTAGGTACAGCTAGGTAAAACTAATAGTCTAATACAACTGCTCTGCAATAAAATTTTCCTTCATGCAGGTTATAATTAAGGAATGTGCTTTACAGACGTACAGATTTAAGTACCCCCATCTGCAAAAAAGGGGCCTTGTGTCTGGAATTTCTTTTTACCTAAAAAGAAAAATAATCTTATTTTATTCATATACATATATCTA
The DNA here is from genome assembly GCA_009660295.1 of Lophius piscatorius. NCBI lineage: Eukaryota > Metazoa > Chordata > Actinopteri > Lophiiformes > Lophiidae > Lophius > Lophius piscatorius. The sequence goes on from VRLP01002887.1 coordinate 51,026, forward strand.
ACATTGGCTGTGTATCTAATACACCCCTGTCCTTTATGTGAAGTGGACAAACTAGTGCAAAATCTGAAAATAAGATATTATGGAGAGGAAAGTTTAGTCGGTAATATTGTATGAGTTGTAGGAAAGAGAGTAGATGCAGACATGAGCACGAGATCATAAAATATTTTATTATAAAGAAAACAATGCATAACTAGGAAGATATCCGAGCTTCCAAGAATATGTCAGTCTACAACAACAGGTTTGGGTCCGGCTTGTGAATGGTGTTGGATGTTTCCAAAAAAAATAATCCCTGTTTTGTGTCTCTATGATCATTGACTACCGTCATATATAATATAATCATCTTTCTGCTCTGGTCTCTTTTAGTACAGTCAAATACAACACACGATTTTGATTATCGCGAACATTTTCACCCCCCACCCTACCCCCATGTTACGTCATGAAAAAATCCTACGTCATACTTACGTGACTGCAAACATAATGTGGCTTTCAAAAATATCTTCAGTCTTTTGTCTGAAATCCCAGACAGCCAGGGTATATCCCTGAAAAGCCCCCAATTCCCTGTGTTGTACAAGCAATCCCCCTGAATCAAATGTTGGGTTATTTTAGAAAATCTGTGTTTTTCCTAAAAAAAATTTAGTCAATTCATATCTACCAAATTTAGATTGAATCATACCAATGGTTGACAAATGATGGCCCTAAAAAAAAAAGCTTCTCCTACTTTCAGAATAATACAACTGACTTGTCCCAAAATCAATTTATTTATTCTTGGTACTAAGGAAGTACTGGTTTGACGTTTCCGTATCAGTGTCCTCCTTGGCCACTATTTTCAGGAGCTCTACGCTTCCAATGCCCCTCCTCTTCTGCTACATAGCCAAGATAGTGACCATTGAGGGTAAGTGTGCATCATTCCACAATCTTTTGGGTTGTTTTCCATCAAACTCATAGTAAACTGCATTTCATACACTTTTTAGTGTGATTATACATAGGCACTGAAATTGGCAAGGTTAACTATTGTCGCATGTGATTTGAGACACAGTATTACTCTTTCAAACAATATTCCAGTTAAAACAATGTTAGATTTAACCAGTGAGGATCTTTATGTTGAAGTATTAATTCTTAAAGTTAAATGAATGAAGAGACTAAAGTCTTAAATAACTGTCTTGAGAGTTTTACTGCTTTTAACTTGTTTAAATCAGTTTTTTTGTCTATTTCTAAGGTCCATCAGCATCTTTCAGTGGCTATATTTTTTGGCTAGTGTTGGGAAATCTAGCCGAGCAAAGCTTGCTTACACCATTGGCTAATTTTTTTGGTCCAAACAATACTTTTGGATCCTATTTAAGAACACGCTGCCTCCCTCTAGTACAGCTGTTATTGCAGCATGATTTTGGAGGATGCAGTGAAGGCTGCTGTGGTAGTAATAGAGGTGTTCCTATTATTTCTTCAGCAAAGTTAACTCATCAAAGGAGGCTAAACAGCAGAAACACACGTCCAAATCAGGATATTGTGAAAAGGACAGGGAATTAAATTATTCTTTGTTGTTTTCTTCATTTATTCTTCAATCATACAGTATATTGTCTGTACGTAGAGTGACGTACCTTCAGGCAAATTACTACCATTTTTACGAGCAATATATATTATATATGTAGATATATATAATATCTACCTCTGAGGCAATAATTTGGATGTACCTGTGCTGCTCACATGTCCTCTGGATGAGGATTTCATACCTCAGCACTGGCTAGTTCAAAAGGACAGTTAGATGAAGTAGAGATTTTGATACAGGACAAATAGGGAGCGCCTTCATTTTCCTTTCCTCAGCCAACACTAGATGTCCCCATGAGTCTTTGACAAAACCAAAATTGCTCGAGCTCTTTGCATTTTATTGAGATCCTAGAGGAGCAATGTTAAGATAATCATGAACCAGCATTTTACGATGTCTTTCAGGAGCATATAGTGGATATGCAAATTAAGAGATTACGCAGAGATTATGCAGAAAAGCCGGCACACAGATGAAGATGTAGCTATCTGCAGGTAAAACACCTTCACACACCAGCTAAAAGCAGGCGATGCAGTGTAATCATCTATCCCTTCACGACTGGTAGACAAAAGTGTGAATATAAAATCCTGTGCAACATGGGCCAGCTGATATCAGCAGAGAGGATTAAATAGCCAGGCTTGACGGGTGCAATGTCTCAGATGGTTCAACAGCTGACCCGAAGGTGGATTATGAAACTAATATTGTCAGATGTTTTTTTTCTGGGGGGCAGGAGATGTAGAAGGCTAAAGTAATCTTTTGGTAGACAGAGGAAGTAACTGGTGGCTGATGCAGGATGAGAGTATGGCTTGCCTTGAGTAAGACTTAAGATCAGTCTGGAGAGGCAATAAAGTGTGATACGGTGGTGCCCGGCGGGAGGGAGAGCTGGAATAAAGGTTTCAGGGGGGTGAATCTGTGATTAAGGAGAGATTGGAGGCAAAATCCCTAAGAAATCACTGTCGTGTGCGCAGGTGCTTATTTCATGGGCGATTCTTCATGAAACAATGAAGATGAAGTTTGGGGAGGGATAGAAAACATCTGTGCCGGGGAATTTGTGATTCAAGATGCCAGCAGCTGTTATGATTAATTAAGCCAAAAACAAAACTACTGTCTCTCATTCTGCTTACCTCATTCGTCTAAGTGGCTTCTCTCAGGAGGTAAAAACATGAAATCACAGCGTTTCAAGGCTCACAAGATTAAACTTGCTTTAATCTGCATATTCTCCTCATCTCCTTTTATCATTTTTGACACAGCATGCACCTAGTTGATGAGGCGTATTTCATTTTTAATGATTAGGTGATGAAACAAGATTTCTTTGATTAAAGCTTTTTTTCATAAATCAACTTACCCAAAATGTGTTACGAATGACTTTACACATCGGTGGTAAAGGAAACACAGCTGCTGGGACAGATAAATGTTTATTTCAGTGTTTAGAGAAGAAAAAGATAATGTACACCAATCAGCCGTCATTTTATAACCAAGTGATCTACATTGAGTTTCTCATTACAATGTCTTCGGTGGGTGGGGGATATTAGGCAGCGCTGGAACATTTTGTGCCAAAATGAATGTATTGGAAGAAGGAAAAATGGTCAAGTGTAAGAATCTGAGTGACTCTGACAAGGGAGCCTTGTTGATGCATGAGGGGAGCAAAGGCTAGCCTATGTTATCCGATCCCACGGAACAGCTATTGTGGCAGAAATTGCTGAGACTTTAGTTGATAGATAGATAGATAAATAGATGGATGGATGGATGGATGGATGGATGGATGGATGGATAGATAGATAGATAGATAGATAGATAGATAGATAGATAGATAGATAGATAGATAGATAGATAGATAGATAGATAGTTCCACTCCAATGCCTAGCTGATAAGATCCTGGACTGGAGCTGATACCGTCTGGACCTGCAGCCTTTCTTGGTCTGTACATTTCTAGAAAGCTAGAAATGCATATGAAAGTGTTTCATCTGCATAGAGATACAGAAAAAAAGAAGCAGAGTCAGGAAATAAATTACTGTATGTACACAAGTAAGAGAACAAAATGCTCCACTTAAAAATGCCCTAATCAATATTTCCATATGAACAAGAGCTAAAATTAAGGCTCTGATTTATTGTGGTGATCCACGATGGATAGTTTAATCAAGAAGCTATGGTTGATAGATATGTATACATATACAAATGTAGTTATCCTCAGCTATTATGTCTCATACTAACAACATCAACCAAAGGTGAGGAGCACAAAGGCAGAGTATTCTATATTATATACCAGAATAAAACCAAGTTCCCTCTGGAGTCGAATTGAAACAAATTGTCATCACTGCCGCTGCACTCGAGCCACAACCGCTGCAGATTGGGCTTGTTAACTCGATCGCTCAACTACTTTTTCATTGATCATTTCTAAATTTGATTCTCCAATAGTGCAAGGGAGAGATGGAAAGATTTTGGGAACGATGAGTTCCATATTTCTTTAGCTTTGTATGTAAAACTTTTCAGGGCATAATTTCTCAATCATTGGTCCAATTTAGTCCATATTTAGTGCCTATGAATCAATTTGAGGAGATCTATCTTGTATATAGCATGTTCTACTCTAGTAGTTCAAGCTTTATTCACTAGGAGGAGGTTGTTTTTAATGAAGATAAATGTTTTTCAGACATAACTTGACAGTTATTTTGAGGAGTTTAATCAAAAGAATTGTTTTTACAACGAGGCGTAATGAAGGGCTTTTTTGGGATATACCCTTGTTGTAGGGGATGACAGGGTTGGCCTAGTTGTTTTGGTTGTGTAATCAGGATGATGAGCAGTGACATATGGAACCATTGTCGCATACTGTCTTTAGCTGTCTGAGAATTCCAGTAAAAGTGCAACAGTTTTTCACTCTTGCCTCATTTTGTCCTCAATATCAGACAGTCAGTTTGATTTGTACCAGAATTACAGGCATAAAGTCGATCTTGCAGCAGATAAGTTTTCTGATGGAACCAAACAATGGTTTGGTACCATCAGAGTGTGACAGCACTTTTTTACATGATTCAGATTTTGTGTAGCCTTTATAGATGGTGATGATGATGAAGATAACAGGACGTTTGTATGTCATGAAAACTTCTTTAGTGTGCTTGCGTGATTGTTCGGATCCTGGGTCAATAAATGGAAGTCACAGCAAAGTATCCTCAGCAATCAACAAAAAAAGAAGAAAAAAAACCCTAATTTTTATTAACAGTTAATTGATATATTGTGTCGTTTAAACAATATTGTTGCCCGTCAGAGCAAACAAAGATGTGAATATAACGCCATCAATAATTTCTATTTAATCATCTGTTATCATATCACCTCTTTCCTTTTTTTTCAAAATTGGTCTTAATGAATTGTCTAAACTCTTCATCCAGTCCTTATTTTATCTTGTAGTAATATATATGCTTAGAAATATACATAATTTGACTACTGACCAATATATTATATTGTGTGATTGAAGTTTTTTTTTTTTTATATCAAACTACCTTTCCAAAAACAAATTAAGAATAAAATAGACTCTAAAGACGGATTGTACTGCAGCCATGTGACAAAATGTAACATATTTTGCAAACATATTTAGCTATTTTGGTATGAAAGTGGTTTTCAGAGAAAATATGGGCAGCAAGGGTACTAACTGCACCAGTTTGAAAAATGATATCAAATTTCATAACACAATTATCATTGCAAAAAATAAATAACGATGACAGTATTATCAGGATATCTTTCCTTATTCTCCTACTTGTTCTCTCTCTTTCTCCAAAAACACTGGAATACAATGGACACAATGACTTGAAATCATGCATTCTGATGTGCATGTTTTAAAGCAGGTGGGTCAAACTCCGTCACAGAGGGGGCCGGACCGAACTCAAATAGGGCTGGTTTAATCTGATGTATTATGACTATTTATTCTTATTTTATCAACTCATTTTATAGAATTCTGAACAAAGAAAGGGAATAGAAAATAGTCAATTATAGATAAAATTCAAGATCGATCAGCAAGATGTCTGCCTCCCCCACTATCAGCAGTGTTTCACAATTGTTTCCAATGAAAAGTTTTTATACACAGGCATCAAAAACAAGTTACATGTAGAATCAACCTGTTCAACGCGCAATATCAACAAAAAGGAAACTTTAAATACCTCTTGATTGTACATTAATTGTAAGCAACATAATCTTTTTTCTTGTTTTAGCGCAGAAGCAGTGAAAAATGTTGAACGGCTAGAGCAAAAAAAAACCAAACACTTTGTCAGTTCATGGAAAATCCAAGTGTCTAAGATATTAATGAAAAATGCAAAGAAATTATTTTTCTTGGTGAGAACGTTAAAGGGTTTTTATGAAGTGGTGTTATTTTGATTAGTTTTATTATTGATAACTAACAATAATAATCATTGATGATTATAATAATCAATCTTTAAGTCAAATTTAAAAATTGTCAGCAAATCTCGTTAAAATATTTTCTACAACCTCATTTGCGAGATTTCCGTTTTTAAATTTCTTTCCCAGTTTGTATGTTTGTGTCTCCTGCAGCTGCACACATGCAGGACATTGACATTTCTTACACCGCTTTTCAACTCTTCTCATCACATCCAAAAATGTATCTCTTTCAGTTTACAGAAGTTTTTATTTCTTTCTTGCAAATGAGAACTGCTTTGAATCTGTTTGCTCTAGGTCAAAGAGACGTCTCATGTTTTTCTTCTTTCGGAGTCAGATTTCAGTCCACGTCCTCTGGGAAAAGACGCATTTCAAAAACCCACGGCGCTCAGTTGTATCGTTTACTGAAAAGTTTTGATCAGCGCTGTTGGTTGAGATGCTCCGGAATCACTTTCTCACGTCTCTGCGTGAAGTTTTCCAAAATTGATGAAATACGGCCAAATCGTCTTAATTACGAATCAGCATTTGGAATGTTCACCTCTTTCCTTCCTAAGTCTCCCTGCCCTAGAATGTACTGCTTGATTGATGCCTCTGGCAGGAAGTGATGATCTCAGTACCGTAAACGCATTCCGTGAATAAACGTGGTGGTGGCCTTGAAGCAGCGTATTGCCACGTCTCTACATTGAGGGCTGTTTTGGTTTCAGATATGGGAGCAATGTTTGCTCTCTGACCCCCCAGCTAGAGACAAAAGCTTTCTCCTATAGTGCTGCGACTAGGGAATTATGGATGCACCAGCAGAGGATTCAATCATCACTGACTCAGCAAAGAACTCCACTCCTTTTCAAAGTATCGCTTAAATGGCTGGAGTGAAACCGTCGAGGGTGAAAGCATTGAGGTGGACAGAAAACCATCAGCTGCTGGACACAGAAAAGAGAACGAGAGAGCTGTCTTTACATTCAGAGTGATATGTGAGCGCTTGAATTGTGTCTCAGTGTCTGCAAGGCCATCTGCCTTGCAGACACTGAGACACAAGACAGTGGGCCTCCAGGTATTGATCCGGACGCTTCTAATGCACCTTTATGGAACAAGAAATGCAGACATCAAAGGGGTAAATTATGCAATTAATAATTCAATAATCCCCCGAGCTGTCATCTAGTCATCTAAAGGTTAGTCTCTCCTCTTTCAGACAGAAAACAGGAACATGAGGAAAAGTCAGAACACTGTAAAACATTCAAAGTTTCAACCGCAAACTCTCATCCTTTCATCCATCTCACGATGGTTGCACACAGCATCTGTGACATCACACATTCGCCCGATCTTAGAGGTAAAGCATTGCTTGTTCAAAGATGGATCCATCTTTGAACAAGCCATCCAGCAATCCATCCAGCAATCCATCCATGTGTCCATCCATCCATCCATCATCCACCCATCCATCCATGCATCCACCCAGCCAGCCATATGTCCATCCATCCACCATCCATCCATATGTCCATCCAACCATCAATCCACCCATCAATCCATATGTCCATCCAACCGTCCATCTACCCATCCATATGTCCATCCATCCAACCATCCATCCACCCATCCATCCATCTGTGGATCCATCCATCTATCTACCAATCAATCATCCATCTATCCATCTATCATCCACCTATCCATCCATCCATCCATACATACATACATCCATCATCCATCATCCACCCAAACACCCATACATCAATAAAGCCATCCTTCATCCATCCATCCAGCCATATATCCATCCATCTACCAATTCATCATGCATCTATCCATCATCATTCCCCAACCATCCACCCATCCATCCATACATACTTACAACCAGCCATCCATCAATCCAATTACCTACACTTCCATCTGTCCATCCATCCATCATCCAACCATCCATCCATATGTCCATTCATCTATCCATCTACCCATCCATCCAACCAACCACCTACCCACACATCCATCTGTCAGTCTCTCCATCATCCATCCTTCCATTTGTCCATCCATCCATCCATACGTCTATCCATCCAGCCACCTACCTACACATCCATCAGTCCATCCATCCATCCATCCAGCCAGCCACCCCTCTATCCATCGTTTAGTCCTTGATCCATCCATTTATAAATCCATTCAAATTTACTATTAATCAATCTATCCATTTATCCATCCATCCATCTATCCATCCATCCATCCATCCATCCATCCATCCATCCATCCATCCATCCATCTATCCATTACTTTAGTTGCTCCATCAGTATCTTAGTAGGACTTTGCTCTAGTCAATACTCAAAGTACTTTTACTCTTGTATTTCCTAACAATTTTTGAAGTAAATAATGGTATCACTGAATGTTTATATATAGTGCTTGTTCATTAATGCATATTTTCATATTATATATTTTATAAAGCATTTCATATTGCCTTATTGTTGAAACCCTCCTTGCCTTGCATGTCACTGAGTAGCTGATTCACTTTTCCCTCGACGATTCTGCATTTGTTGTGAAGAAAAACACATAAACGAGAGCAAAGTAAGGAAGCTCATTGTGTTCATGCAACGTCACGGAGAGGAGTGAGAAGACTCCATTCATCTGACAAAGTGCTGAGCTTCGTCTGCATACCGCCTCAGTAATGTGTCAGGAGGTAGTGAGAAATATTTGCCACCATGTGGATTCCTGTTTGTTTAGTCTGACGAGGTGTCCAGAAAATAAAAGTGTTCTGTTTACAATGACAGATAATGTAGAAAAGAAGCAAACCCACTCAATTAAGAAGTTTAAACCCATGAAACTTTGGTATAGCAGGCTTGATAAATGACTGAAATGATTAATTAACCAAAACTAGTGATGATTAATGCCCTGCCTGCGTACCAATCTGTCAATTAATTAGGCATCGGAATTAAGGGACTTGCTGCATTTTAAGGATTTTGTTAATGTCATACTATATTAAACCCCCCTCAGGCCCTTATTTTTGACTCGTGAGTAACAATGGCTAAACTGACTCCACTCACTAGGGACACAGAATCAGACCAAATCCTTAAGAAGCCTATAAATAAGCATTGTCTCCTCTTAGCTTAAAATTGTATAATATTATTTAGTCTATTGCATCTCAGGCAGTTTTATTTAAAAAATGAATTCTTATATTTCCTACAAAACATTTTATGACCTAAATTTGGCATTAAAGTTAGTTGCTAGGAGATAAAATGTTATTGGCATATAGTATAAAAAAAGTTTTATTCATAGTCATACTTTCATCCAACTGATGATCTCTAACAGATATTTTGGGGGCACCTTTATCTTGCAACTAGACCCATTTTTGCACTTATTGAACTTGTTCAACCCAGAGAGTGATGACCCAATATTCTCCATTTGACTTTTTCTGGTTACCTTGAAAATTGGCACTAATACACTTTTCCTCCATTCTTAGGGCATCGGCATCCTGTAACTCTCTACGATAGTGTTGAAAAATCAAGTTAAATATTCCACTGCCTTCTGTCCTAGACACTTCAATATCTCCATCAGTATGTCTTCAGAACCAACAGCCATTCATATCTTCACATAGCAGCTTTCCTCCCTCAGCTTCCACCATTTGATCTCCTGCTCTACCGACCCAATACTGATACCTTTTCTGATCTCTCCACAAAAACACTACCACAATGCTGAACAAATAATAATCTTGGAAACATTTTCTTTCATATAAACTTTGACGCATAGTTTTACAGATTCAAATTATAAAATTGCTGTCGTCCCCAACAGCAAGGGCAGACGTATATCCCAAAGCCCCCAGTCCCCTGCATTGTACAAGCAATCCCCCTGATAGAACTCCTCAAATTAAAGGTGACTCATTAATAATATCAAATAGTCCATATTGTCTCCAACTATGTGAAATCAGGAATATGTTCTAAAATAAGATCTCATACTGACTCAAAAATGAAGATTGAAAACAGTAACTATTTATTTATTTTATTCATTTCTGTGTTCATAAATAATATAAGACAATTCACATAAGCTAAATTTAAACACAATCGGACGTTTTTGGGAAGTAACTGACCTTTCCCCAAATCACTCCATTTCTACCTCTCACTATGATCTAAAGTGATATTACTTTTGAAAATGATCCAAGAACAGTTTATGCGCTATCGCGTTAACAAGAAGGATCTGTTTGAGACCCAGCGTGGCAATGATGATTCCATAGCATCCTCGACGTTTTGAGGATTTGAATATATCTTTGTGAAGGTACAACACTTGATAGGGTATTGGATGCCACGCAATCTGGAACTCCAACATTGGGTGCTGCAAAATTTTACTCACTGTACCTTTTAGGAATGTCTTCTCTCTTACTCAATATATTTAATGTGCAACAATAGCTATTGCTTTTCACAAACAATAGAAATATCAGGCCAGAAAAAGAGCTCTTGAAATCTCTTCTTAGCGCTCACAGAGCACATGGCAGGTGGATTCATCAGCACATCTGCCGCAGTAATTGATGGAGGTCAAATCAAATGCCTCAGCTCTGAAAAATAGATCCAAACTAATGTCCCTCTGTTCCAACAGAGTTCCGGGGAGGAGAGCCACATGCTTCGTCTGAACACAGCCGTCGCACTGAATGTATATCCAGTTGACATCACAATCTGGAGCTGTGCACGACACAACAGTTCAATGGAGGATGGGATGTGAAACTGGCCATGTATCACATCTGTGTCGCTCAGTGCTGCTGCTGCTGCTGACGCGCCTCAAACAATATGCCATCATCCATTCCAGCCTCAACCACACGACAACATGCAGACTGACTTTTCCCACTGTCACTCTTCTCCGCACAAAACAGGACATACATGAATTCACACACCGACACAAACACACACACAGGTGGAATTCCTGCCACTCTACTCTGTGATCAAAGAATAAATAATGTCAAAATGCACACACTAAACATGAAAATTATTGTTCTCTCCAACAAAGCACCCTGCACAAACATACACACACATACACATACACAATGAACTGACAGCTTGGGAAACAAAACTACAAAAAGATGCAACCTGCTGTGGAGATAATTCCTTCCTCCTCTCCCTTATTTAACATGCAGGGCGTTAATCGCCTGCATGATGAATTACAGCACATCTCAGCAGCTCCCATGTGACATTTTCACACGGGTTGTTTATAAGCACAGATGTGGCAACGTAATCTCTGGATTTGCAGGGAGAATGTCAAGAGAGAGTTTCCTTCTTATTTGGCTTAATGAATTATACTATAGGTTCATTTTGCAGGAGATACAAACATTTGTAAGAATGAGCTTCAGCGCGTTTGTCATGTTTGATTAGGTGATGGGACTTTTCTATAGTGCTTTGAAAGAATAAAGTGTGGTTACTCCACTTTTTTAACTGTTGGCATTTGTATCCTGCCGGCTGGTATCAGCAAATCTTTAAATTATATGTTCTGAATTATCATACGGTGAATAAAATATTTTCACAACAATAACTTATTCAACAAAATACTTTTATAGTGTCAAACAAACGAAGAACGTGCATCACCATCATCAATGTCCAGTTTCCCTCAGGATGAATAAACTACACAAAGTAGCTTTAGTGTCATCAGGCCTGAACAGGAGGAACCTACTAGAGGCTGATGAAAACAAGGTGACCTGACCTCCATCAGAGAAGAAGACATGTTTTTGTCTCTTCCATCAAACTGGTGCTAAATAACAACAGAGACGGAGGTGGGGGAGAGGGAATCAGACAACAAGAACATTAGAGAAATAGGATATGCAGATGACAATGAAATCACTCCACAGACAAACTGCTGTGTTGGATTAACTTAATTGTCGATTCAAACAAACTAGATAAAAGTAGATTATATTTATGCATTATTTTATACCTGATTAGATATTTGATGGTAGCATAAATTGAGCAAGACATTTTTTGGAAGACCAACTCACATTATTCATGATGAATCAGATGTTCAGTTGAGTAAAGAATCAATAGGTGCGTTTACATGAAACAGCGTTTACATAAAACAGCGTCTACATGAAACAGCGTTTACATGACACAGCGTTTACATGAAACAACGTTTAAATGAACACAACGTTTACATGAAACAGCGTTTACATGCAGCGACTGGCTATCAGAAAGGCTTTCAGAAGGATTTAGACTTCCTCTTGCAAAGGATTGAAATCTCATTTGGAACGGTTCTTTCCATTTCGAAAGGATTGTTTACATGCAGCATTTTCTCTTCGATTAGACGTCTTTTCCAAAATCTAATCAGAATTAGGCTGTCCAAGTAAAAACACCTAAAATGTCTACTTTAACCAGATTTTTTTTTTTTTTTACACACGTACCTGCGCTTCTCGGTGACAAAAGAATGTGTCGACTTTCGTCACCTCTGACTATTAGCAAGTACTTAAGGTACCACAAAAGATGAGAGTAATTTTCCACCTTTGACAAAAATAATTTTAGCTTTCCATATCCTTCCTGTCATGTAATGTTGTTGAGCTGCTACGTTAAAATGTTGCATTATATTTCTAGAAAAATTTAATGGTAAATGGACTGTACTTATACAACGCTTTTCTAGTCTACTTGACTACTCATTGCGCTTTTACAATGTGAGTCAGCATTCACCCATTCACACTAACATTCACACAGAGGCTGCCATGTAAGGCATCACATGCTCATCATGAGCAGTAACCATTCACGCAATCATTCACACACCAATGGAACAGCCATTGGGAGCAACTTGGGGTTCAGTATCTTGCTCAAGGACACTTCGACATGTGGACTACAGTGGCCAGGGATTGAACCACTGACTTTCAGATAAGTGGACAACCACTCTACCAAGTGAGCCACCGTGGGTGGCATATATAAAGGACGTATTGCTGCCTAACCCTAAGCCTAAGCCTAAAAAAGTAGCTTTTTTAACATCAAAATAAATGCATTACAAATGTTTACAAATATAGCAGTACAAACCTCCAGTACAGAACCAAACTACACCAAGAGGATTGCACCGTACAATACATAATCAAAGATTCTAACGTCTCAGAGTGTAAGTTGAGTGAGGGAAATTGATACAAAGAGAATCTAGGAGAAGAGAAACACGCTAAACAGAAATAATTATATGAATAATGAATAATTGTATCGTTTGCTAATGCATTTATTTATGCATTAGCACACAATGCAAACAAAACGTTTGATGCATTGTAAATACAGCACACGTTATGCATAATAAATATATTGACCCGATATGTGTTATTTAAAGGGCTCTTAAGGTGGACATCGCCAGACACAGAGAACACAAAGAACTTTGGGTGTACAAGAAAAGCTCAAAGAAATTTGAGTTTTCAGAGAAGCAGTATACTTGAGTATTTATTTCAGCATTTACGATTATTTCCAAGTTCCGTTTCCACTTTAATATTTTATGTTTAAGGTAATTTCTTAAATAAATAAGATGCATTTTTGTCAGACAGAAGCCTCATCTTGACCAGCAGCAATAACAATTATTTTATTTGTTTGGTTTTTTTACAGTGAACTCAAGTACAACATGTAAGAATTAATAGAATTTTATTTATTTATTTAATCAGGTCATTGAGGAAACTACTTGAGTAATTTCAATTACTTACTATAACTAATTATACAAATAATAAAAATTAATATTATGAGAGTATGAATAAATAATAAAAAGAAAGAAAGAAGAAAATGTTTTAATAAAATAAATACAAGAATCAGAATAAGGGTTGATGTTTTCTTCATAACAGAACTAATTACATTTTTTTTTTATTAGAGGCTGCCTTTCCTTATATGCTGATCAATAGTGTTTTTAAAGGAAATAAATAGTTAAAATAATTACATATATTTGGAGGTCATTCTCCTCTGATGATCCCCTAGAGGTCATAGAGTAACAACAAGGACTAATGATGGACTTAAATAGAACAGAGGATAAACACGCCACCTCTCCAACAGTGGAGCCTGCGTGTACGTGCGCGTGAGTGAGGGAGGTATCCTCTCTCTCTCTCTCTCTCTCTCTCCATCTCTCTCTCCATCTCTCTCCCTCTGTTTCCCTCCCTCCTAAGTCAAGGACAGTTTGGCTTGATGCACAGGAGTGAATCACATCATATCCTGTCTGTCCTCCTTTTGTCGCTCTATCACGGGATATTTGCGATTGGTTCCTCCCGTCCCTCTCCTCCCTCCTTCTCTTCACCGTGCTCGTATGTGTCCCTGTTGGGGACAGAATCCGTAGGTGAGGTTGGGGCTAGTGGCTCCCGCCTCTCTGGCGCACACGAGACCCGAGAGCGGACGAGGTGAGATCGCAGCGCGCGCCGGAGCTGGCCAATCTGCAGTGGTGCTGAAATCCTTCTCTCTCTTGTTCTCTCGCCTTCCTCTGTAAATCTAAACACGGAGGAAATTCCCTGAAAGGAGCAACAACCTTCTATTTGAGTGGAAAGTTCTACCACAGCCTGGATTTGAGCGGCGCTAGCCCTTATATTAGTTTGTGGAGAAGTGTCGCTTCACTAATCTCACTTGGATTATCCTCCTTGATTGACGTCTGCACGCAAAGGTAAATCAGGAGAATCCTGTTTGTGTTCATCTTGTTAAAGTCCTCATCCTCTTTCAGACATGGCATTCCTGTCTCCCAATGTTATACTTTTACCCTTTGATTTACTTGCTAATATCTGGGTATCTGGAGTTGAGATTGCAGTGGTTGTTATTGTGCAAGGTCCATCAAACGCTCCACCACTGTAGCCCAATCTATGCGCCTGAGATGATTGGCGAGAGGCGCCACGCTGCCCAAAGCTCTCCATTTGTCCGCGCGCTATTTAGCGCGTTATTTTTTTCCTTTGGCATCCTAATCCTTGAGTGACACCGTTAGCTGCAGAGGGATTATACTTTTGTGTTTCATCCACCATCCTCTGCTTTGAGCCTCACTCATGTGGCAGGCTGCCATTTTCGTGGTAGGCGATGGTGGGGTTGTTTTTGTTGTTTGAAAGGTTCTCGAGTGAGATTTGGGGTCATGCTTTATTTATGCATCTGTGCAGCAGATGGAGTTAGAGCTAAACTAAATCCAGATTAGGCTCTGCCATTGAAATGACAGCCTTGAATCCTGTCTTTAAATAATTTGCATGCTGGTTCTCTATAACAATAGTAAATTATGACAATGTGATATTTTTTTTTAAAATAGTGCAAAAACCAAAAAGTAGCTCCATCTGTCACCAATGGTGTAATGTAACTAAACTAAGTACTCAAGTACAGATGTATTTCTCAGCATTTCCATTTTTTTCATCCATTTACACTTTCCATTTTTGTGGTTAAATATAATTAAGCTTCCGTTTTGTCAAAGATTACACAAAACACTAGATGCATTTGTTGTTGTTCTTTCTTTTTTTAGTTTCATTTGTTTATGCTGTGAGATGGAGCAGCACATGGAATAAGAGCTAACCTAAACACGGATTAAGTTCTGCTATAGAAACAACTCAGATCTACTGCTTGAAATCCTTCCAGTAGTTTACACTTATAGGAACCACATTCATTTTCATGCCTGGAAAGAATTTCTGATAGAATGCTATTATCATATTTGGACAATATGATGTCATAAATACTGTAAAAATAAAAATAAAATACCATGTGTCTGCAGGTTGTATCTTTTTCTCCATTATATTTCCTGCGAAAATCCAAAGGGGTTTCTTTTTATGTCAATTATCACACCAAAAACAGGATGCATTCACAACAATGTGTTGCCATGTTTTATTTATTTGTGCAACTGTGCAGCAGGTGGAGCTAGAGCTAAATGAAACCCAGATTAATTTCAGCAGTTGGTCCGACCCTGGTTTACACACTAAAATATGCTTTGTTGACGGTTCATTGTTAGTTTTTGAAACATTTCTAATACAGGACAATATATAGAAGGAAACTTGGTCAATGCTGGCATCCAGACAGCAAGGGCATATCCTCGAAAAAGAAAACCAATCCCCTGCTTTGTTCAAACCATCCCCCTGATTGAACTCGTATTAAATGCGAAGTTAAAACAAAGTGTTTCTCATTATTAAAACCGCCGTAGTGAGTAAATTATGAACTATTAAAAATAACAATAACAGCAATTATAACTTAAATGTATTCAAACCATCAGCTGGAGGCATACACTGTCTATCAAATTTGAACCGCAGTACCGCGAGCGTGCAGGGCGCAGCTCGCCTCCTCAGAGAGAGGAAGAGAGAGAGATTGGACAGAGATGGACATTCATTCATTCAATCATTCATTCATTCTCTGTAACCGCTCATACTGAGGATTCATTCATTCATTCTGTGTAACCGCTCGTACTGGACATTCATTCATTCATTCATTCATTCATTATCTGTAACCGCTCATACTGGACATTCATTCATTCATTCATCCATTCATCTCTGTAACCACTCATACTGGACATTTATTCATTCTCTGTAACAGCTCATACTGGACATTCATTCATTCATTCTCTGTAACCACTCATACTGGACATAAATTAATCATTCATTCATCCATTCATCTCTGTAACCACTCATACTGGACATTTATTCATTCTCTGTAACTGCTCCTACTTGACATTAAATTAATTAATTAATTAATTAATCTCTGTAAGTACTCATACTGGACATTCATACATTCATTCTGTGTAACAGCTCATACTGGACATTGTGTTTATGTATTTTGTTTGTGTGTGTGTGTGTGTGTGTGTGTGTGTTTATGTGTGTATGTTTGTGTGTGTGCGGGGGGCGGGGGATGCAGGATTTAGAGCTAAACCTAACCCAGATTAAGTTCTGCAATTGATCGGACACTGATGTCCTGAAATCCTTCCAAGGGGATTGGACTTCAAAAGGATTTCTGATAATAAAATTAGTACATTTGGACAATTTTTGGAAATTTTTTGGACAAACAATTAAAAACATTTCAAGAAAGCACCATCTGTTAGAAGTGAAGTAATGTTGTAAAGTTTTCTGTGAAAGAAAATTCATCAGTTCTCACAACATATATCCTAAATAATATTCCAAAAACATCAACTTTAAGTTCTTTAAACACTTACAAGACCTCCATCAAATTTTATTTCACTCCAACTCCATCCAAGCAGATTTGATCCAGTTTTTCTTTTATTATTGTGTTGAGAAAATATGAACAAATTCAATAACTTTGTCTGATTAAATTGAATTCATTCAAACTTAAACATGTGTTTATTAAATGATTCTGTGTGAAGGTTGATAAACATCATGTTTTCATTCAAGCGTTTATTCAATTAGCACACATAAAAATAATGTAGGTTTTTTTAAACTAGTTTTCTGCATCCTCTAATTAAAAACAGTCTTTTTTAATTCATTTACTTTGACCCAACATTATAGAAAAAAAATAAAAAATGTCATTAACTATGACCGTTTATATTAAAATGTGTCGTAAAATAGATGGACATTCTAATATTTGATGAAAAATATTTTTTTTATTTTTTTTGTGTATTTTTAGTACAAAATAAGGAATAAATCGAACAAATTGGTCCATTTGAACAAATCTGATATCATAAACACAGTAAGAACTGAAAAGCAGCACCATCTGTCATCAGTGGTATAATTTAACTAAATACATGTACTCAATTACTTCACACAAGCACAAACGTGAAGTGCTTTTCCTCAGTATTTCCATATGTTTTCAGTTCATTTCATAGGAAAATCCAATTTTGCAGCTTCAGTTTAATTTTATCTTACAAAAGACACCAAAATATTCATTGATGCATCAGTGATTAAAAAATACAATGGTGTCACATCTGCGATCATTCTCAATGGCTGAAATGATTTTACTTTTTCACCAATGATATATGTTGATAATAATAATTGGAAACATATTCAGTATATCATTTTTACTTTTAACAGCATATGCAGGGCAGTGTGGCAAGGGGTGAACCCCCCACTCCTGCTAGCCCCTCAAGATGAGCTAAGCAGTTAGGTGGCAACTAGTTACTCAGGATCGTTTTCTGCCTCCTTTTTACTCATCTTTTAGCCTCGTCAACCTAAAAATGTGAAAAGCCTCCTCTGGAACCAGTGTTAAGATTGTCTGTTCTAGGCTGAGTGAGATGAGTGAGAAGAGTGAGATGAGTGAGATGATTGAGATGAATGAGATGGTGAGATGATTGAGATGAATGAGATGATTGAAATGATTGAGATTAATGAGATGATTGAGATGAATGTGATGAATGAAATGATTGAGATGAATGACATGAATGAAATGATTGAGATGAAATGAGATGATTGAAATGATTGAGATGAATGAGATGGATGAGATGAATGAGATGAATGAGTGTTTTTCAATACTGGACTCACGATCGATCATGCATTTGAACTCGATTCAAGTAACATTTATAGTATTTTGATTGTATCAGTTTGTAAGCCAACGCTGTACAGCCAGAGCCCTCTGTCTTAACCCTAACCCTGACCTGAAAGCCTTTTGACATAACAGGAAAAAAGGTATTTTATTATTTTGCTGATCAAAGGGATTAGTGAAATTACACTTTTATTTTCATGTATTACTTTTATGAGCTGCAGGATGCAGAGTATAAATCCCTTTTTAACTCCATGTATGGAATCCAAAGAATGAGAATGAGATTGGTTGACCTTCACCCAGATCACTCAATTTTGAAACATTAGTTCTCCTCTTTTTCATGGATTTTTATTTCTTTTTTGTTACCGTTTTTGAATACTTTTGTTATTTTTGCATTATTATTAAAACTCATTATTAGAGGTTTAGTCTTATTTTCAGACCTCTGCAAGAGAAGAGGGTTGACTATTTATGTAGTATATTATATATTTACTACACTGTTCAAAAATTTAATTATAACTCCTGGCAGATGAAGCTAAAATAACAATCATTATTGCAGTAATCAAAGTCTGAAAGTAAATAAGCCAACACATTGGAATCTCCTGTTGGTAGGATGTCATGCATCAAAAAATCTGATTTCTGGGTTTTGAGTTTTTTCACACATAGAATTTAGAGCTTACATTTAACATATATTCATTGCTGTCTTCTCATAGGTGTTTGTTTGTATAGACTGTCAGGTCAAGCTTATCGGGGTTCTCATAATCAGATGCAGAGAAGAATCCGAGAATAAATCCTTAAGGAACCAAAAGTGAAAAAGTATCAAAAACAAGTTCATTAATCTATTGTTCTATTTTATTGTAATTAAAGATATGCTCTGAAAAAGTGTGTTAGCATGTTTGTTTGACAAGATCAAAATAAATTGGTGTAAATTAATGTAGAAGATTTGTCGACTGGTAGGGGAATTTTGTTTGTGCTACCCTTTTTTTTCCCATCTTTGGATCATCTATATGTTTTGATTAGGCACCACAAAACTTTAAACTGGGAGATTCACTCCAATGATCTCAAAGAAAATCTATCTAGAAGAAATTCTCTTCACTATATGTGCAATGCAAAAAAATATACAAAATAGAATTATAATAATAATAATAAAGATAAAAATAGCATCGTGTAGTACAGTGTAAGTACAGTGGTCCAGAAATGTATCAGACATATACATAAATACCAAGTCAAGTCAAACTTTTTCAAACAAGCAAACAACAATAAATCATCATAATTATAGTTAAGTCACATTAAAGATTTTACCAGTCCTGACAAGAATTTGAAAATTTGAAAAGGCCAAGTCTGTGGGAAAGGTAAAGAACAAGACATGAGACGGGGAGATATTATTGACATTTGGTGTTGATCCACCAACACTTCAGTGCCACCTCTATACACAATGACTACCAATGTCTGGGCCATTTGTTAGAACTGACCTCTTTGTCATTGAATAGACATGAATAAAAATAATCGATCTGAATTTGGACATGACTCAATCATTTAATGAACACAAAGTTATCAGCTTATTTAATACTGAGATGTTTCTAGTATGCAAAGCCAGTTGATCTTTTTGAGAGTTGATGCACATGCGGCTCGAAGGGTGAGACATGTCTGATAACCCCCGAAGAGGTACAGCAGTAAAAATAAAAATAGAAAATGCTTCTGATAGAAAGGTGTCAGAACACTCAACGCATCACAGAGCTGGCTTGTCAGAAAAAGGGACCGTAAATAATGTGAGATGGTTGGTTTAATGTTATGGCTGATTAGTTTTGCAAAACGGGAGATGGTGCAGTGTTAAATTTGACTATGTGGGGTTTCAAACCCTCAGTGTTACCAGCAATGACTGGCATTGTTTTCACAGCGGAACTTTTTTTCGTCAATCCATCAAACAAAAATGGCTCTCCACTGTTTTTTTCTCCAGCTCAGATCCATTCAAGCCATCTAACAGCAGGTTTCAGGCGGTCCCAGCTGAGCAGGTATTGGTTTTGATGGACCTCATCTGCTTTTTTATTACAGTGGCAAAAGGCTTCAGAGACAATGATGCTTTTCACCAGGAAGAAGAAACATTCCAGGATACTGATCTAAGATATGAAAAGGAACAGAACTCTGCAAGAAGGTGTGGGCGACCAGTGATGCTAGCGAGGAGGTGGGCCAGATTTGGGCAATATGGCAATAAGGCTATGTGTTATGTGAAATGGTAGCGATTTAGGGTTTTCACAATGATGGTGAATGTGTGGGCGATGCTGCCAGTTCCGAATCATTACCAATTACCCTCTGATATGTTTTTATGGGCTTATTTTAGAGAGAAAACTGGTTCCTAAGAGAAATCAATATTTTTCTCAGAGTGGTACATTCATGGCTTTCAAAGATGTCAGATGCATCCTCCAATTCTGCCACTCACTTTTGCAAAATCATGTGTGAAGGTTGGATAACAATAACTAATGCTATGATCTAAGCCCTCCGTCCCCGGTGGCTCCTGCTGGAACATATGAGATCACACATCTACTGCAGCCCTCACTGCGTCCTCCAGGAACCTTGGAGATATATGCAATCCGTTATATTTAGCTGTCTTTCCAGCCTCTATCATCAGAGCACCACTAAACCAAAATGTAAGCTAGAGTGTCGTTATATTGCACATTTTACAGAACAGGGCAGTATTTGGCTTTTATTCAGTGAAAGACGCTAAAGTTGTGATTTTCAAGCTCTGCCACAGATACAAAACTATCATACTAGTAGATATACTGCTTATTTTTTTAAAGTGTAAATTCAAACACATTATTAAGACGGAGTATTGAGGCCACATTGACAAATGTAAATAAAAATGTCAACATACCATATTAAAGCCGTAATATTATGAGAAAAAAGTTGTAATTTTATAGGAATACATTTTTGGGCTCCTCATTGGAGGGGGAATGAGAAACATGGACCATCTTGTCAAGCTTTATTTCAAGAGCAATATAAGTTTGACAAATCAATAAATATTGAATTTTTTGGCCGATAAGCACAACATGATCAAAAGTATCAGAACTTTGAAAGTGCTGTTTAAAAAACTGGGTTTGTTTCGAAGAAAGAACAAGAGACAATTGGAGGAAGGCGTCTCCTTAGTGGAGCAGGGGGTGTCTCAATGACAGATTGAGTGCCCACATAATGTAGGTGGAAGGTTAAATACGATAAACATTGATCCTAAAGTAATCTAACTACTTCATTAACAGGGACGTGCATTGGATGCTGTGTGGATGTGTGTGTGCGTGTCAAAGTACCACACCTAAGACAGTAGATGACAAAAGTTCATGTTGCAAAACTACCCTCTTGCCAATCTTAAAATGACGACTTGTAATTTACTTTGCAAAGTTATTGCTTTATTCTCGTGATTTAAGATTTATTATATCGAGGCGGCCTTAATACTCATAATTTAGCTTTGTTCACATACAAAGAATTTGACTCTTGCTTTTCCATGTTTACCAGGTACTTCCGCAGGAAACAACATGGGGGAAACAAGAACAAACATTTCGGTCCCTCTACATTTAAGATTTGGGTGGTTCAGTGAAGACGGTCCAAAGAAATGCAAAAGATGCACTGATGTAGGCGAAGAAATATTGTCCAGTATTAGACCAGTGTTAACAAAGTGCAGGAAGTAAATGACCATGACGACCATGAAATTGACACGCCTGATGTCAACATGTTTAAATGTGCGTTGGTTGTAGTCAGACTCCAGTGGGGAAGGAAATGATTAGGTTTATAATGACCTGATTTATTGACTCTATGTGACACTTTAATTGTTCATCAGAGTGACGGCTGTGAGAAAAAAGCAGTTGACGTCGCGAGATGTCCTTGTGTGCACAGCCCTGTAGCATCTGCCGGAGGGAAGAAGTTGGAACAGACTATGTCCTGGGTGCGATGGTTCAGCAGAATTACTTCTCGTCCGTTTCGTAAATAACAAAAATAATGGCAACAGAGCTTGCATCATGTTGAGGAAAGGGGGGATTTTCTCTACTTTCTTGGTAATCAGCCAAAGTTAGCACACAGACAGGAAGTGGTGGGGTATATCTCTGACTGTGTCAAAGCTTTAAAGCATACACATTTAAATTTCTAAAAGCAACACATTAACATCTAGTTTATATATTCATAAACTTAGATATAAACTTAACGGACTTCATATTTAGTTTATTTTTAGCGACATTGTTAAAGTTTCTGTGATTAAATGGAGTCTGGGATTTTAGTGAGCTTGATTTCAATGTCCATCTTTACAGAAAGCATCATTTTTAATGAGTATGCAGAACCATATTTAAAAAAATGTATTTACGATATTACTTATATACAAATGACTGTATGAAAAATATTTAGAAATTTGTCTTGCACGGGAGACCAAAGCTTTTCCAATATTTTATCTCTTAAAAACATTTGGGTGATCAAATTTCCAGAGATACATGTGGCTTTGTCAATTGTCTGGAGGACATTCGTCTGTGCAATAGGCCTCAGTACATCCTCACTGATGCACCTTCAGTTTCCTTTGAGGAAAAAGGAGCATCGTTTCAGCACGTCAACTACTGGGGACAGAAAATACAACCTGATGAAAAAAATACAAATGTTTTTGTCCAAAAGGCTCTTATGGACATGAATAAAACAGAATTAGACAACTTTGAACATTCAGTTCAACTAGAATAAAAACAAAGACAATTTGTCCATAATTTTACCCTAACTACTTTCACAAAGATACGCTAATTAGCCATAGCATTATAACCACAGAAAGTTGAAGTCAAAATAGCAGTTATTTCAGGTCTATCAAAACACATGCCTCCAGACTCAAAAAACGTTTCTTCGAAGGGGCCATAAGATCATTAAAAACCGACAAAAAGAAACTTATGTGCAATATTGGTCCCTACAAGTGCAATAACGCCTACCTGTTCATGTGTTTCAACTCTTGTTGATGGATTTTAAAGTGCAATACTGTCTTTCAAGTGCAATAATCTCAAAACAAGCGCAAGGAAAACTGCCTCCACTGGCAAAGGAATACAAATACCTATTTTTTTTAAGCCATTAATAAGTAAAACTAAAGAAGACACAGATTGGAGTCCTTTCTTTCATTTAATAATCAGGTATTCCTTTGATATCCCATTCCATCTGATATTCTACAAAGTGTTGAAATGAATGAACCCACCTGCATAATTTCTGAGCGACTGCTGGTTTAACATTCACAGTTACACACATTAACATCTGGGAGTTACCCATTACAGCAGCGTGTGCAACTCCACTGAAGCCATATAGAGTCAAGCACTTTCATAATGGGCCCATCAGTACTATCTGAGCAGTATTTACTTCTGGAATTCTCCCCAAGCAATGGCCAGTGATTCTTTTTATGGCTCATGTCTATCTTCCTTCTGCAACCATAACTTTGTGCAATGTAATGCCCGGTTTCCCCCCCGACGAAGATCAAATTAAATTTATTATGTATCAAAACCAGTTGGTGAAATGTTGTCTTAATTTCTCCCAATGAGAGTCTAAATTTCAAATGTTTTCAATATATTTGCAGTTCGTCGAAGGCTCAGCACCGACCCACCCCAACAATAACAATCTGACCATTGCTTTCCAATCCCCCTCTTCCCACTCAGAGTAAAGCTGCATCCGCTAACGTGCCCCCCCTTGTTTTCCTGTCTTCACTATGTGGATGGTTTTAGTTGTGAAGCAGAACCCCACTTTGAGATATGTTATCCTGCTGCCATGTCTAAAAGGCACCTCTTGACATTCATGTGTCTCCTGTAAGAACAGGGTCTCTTACATGATGTGAAACCTGTTTTTATTCCCGCTTTATTGTACATGTTGCATTTCCCTTTTTTATCACCCCACTGTTGCTGTGCAAGGCTTTGGTGGCTATTTCCAAAGCCAAGGCTAGGGCTAGACATTGAGACACACTGTCTTTTTCATTGGTCTTCGGCAGATGGTCATACCCTAACAGAAGCTGCACAAGCCTTAAGGGTGAAGGTCAACAGCTTTGAAGTTTCTCTGCTAATCCTGACAGCGAGGAGGCTAATGCCAAACGTATCTTGAGGCTTTGTAGAATAGGTTGCAGTGGGTGGGAATGCTGGTGGCACTGATCCATGTTTGATAAAAATGTCAAAGTAGGAAATGAAATTCTGCTTTTGCAAGTGTATGGGTAGATGTTGAGGTCGTATGGCTTTGCGTTGCATTCTACTCACCACACAGATTGCAGTCCGCCGCTATGAGTGACTGAGCAGGTAGCTGTGAATCAACGGTGGACTTTGTAAGATTAGATTTTTATTTTACCCCAAAAATAAGAAAAATCTACAAGAACAAGCAGTACAGTTCCTAGACCAATAAAAGAGGTCAAATAAACAAAATTTAAGTCAGATATTGCTAAGAATAACTTTGACAAAAGTAATTAACCCAATGGAACTCACAAGGAACACCTGACCTGACAAAGAAAGAACACGGGGCATTTAAAGGTGGATGATCAGATCAAAGTGTGATATATATATCACATATATATATCACATATATATATATCACATATATATCACATATATATCAGAGATCTCCTCTTTTGAATGCCTGGCATTTAATTGTAAGCCCCCTTTCTCCATGACCATACTTCTAATCTACAGACCACCCAAACCAAACCCAGCCTTCATCTCTGAGATGTACAACCTTTTGTCGACATTTTACACAACCTCTGCCA
>VRLP01002888.1:0-75839 GCA_009660295.1 Lophius piscatorius
GTTAGTTAACAGGAGGTAGTTAGTTAACAGGAGGTAGTTAGTTAACAGGAGGTAGTTGTATAGATGTAGTTAGTTAACAGGAGGTAGTTAGTTAACAGGAGGTAGTTAGTTAACAGGAGGTAGTTAGTTAACAGGAGGTAGTTGTATAGATGTAGTTAGTTAACAGGAGGTAGTTAGTTAACAGGAGGTGGTTAGTTAACAGGAGGTAGTTGTATAGATGTAGTTAGTTAACAGGAGGTAGTTAGTTAACAGGAGGTAGTTAGTTAACAGGAGGTAGTTAGCTGACAGGAGAATCGGTGAGTTTCATCTCTGTTGGAGAAACAGGTGTCCTGAAACACCAACAGTCTTACATTTGATTTGAAAACTTCTGAAAACTTCACCTCTTTATCGCTGCGTGAGTCTCGTCATTCGGTTCGGGTAAAAACGTGACTTCGGACGTCAAACGTTCCGTTTGTAGCCCGTGTGTGAAGTTTAGCGGCGGCTGACGCTCCCGCAGACAGACGTGAAGAAGTTGAATAAAGTTTCTGCTAACTAGCTGAACTAGTTTTACTCACCAGCGACGGGTTTTTTTTCTGTCTGGGTCGGTTACCGGAGGTTCAAAACGTTTGACCGAGAAGCTTTTCAACCAGACAACCTGCGGAGAGCCGCGAGCCCGACACCGCCTGCAGGTCCGCTGCTGCTGCCTTGTTTTCAAAGACACAGCAGCTCGAGGAGGACGACCGACCCTCCGGCCCGCCCCGCCTCCTGAATCAAACGCACACACCCTCCCACCCGGCCGAGAGCCAGAACCACGGTCCTCCCTGACCCGGTTCGGCCCGGTACGGCCGGAGGGGCTGCGGGAACAAGTTTAAGGAGGGAGCTGCACCGAATCCGTTAATTATTCAATCATAAAAGATAAAAATAACAACATTTATGAGGCAAAATAAAAGTTTTTTTTGTACAAAATGAAAAAATTAGTTTATAAATTTCTGGAGTGAGTCACTATTTAACAAACTATTAAAAAACACGGATTTTCGGATTTCTCTAGAAGAACCAAGACGTAATGCTTTAAAAAACAAACAAACAAACAACTAAGATATTTGAAAGAAATATTTTTAGATCATCTTAAAGTTCATCGTAAATGATTTGGTTATTTCTTTAAATCGATAATAGTTCCAGGATTATTCGATTCCTCGTGAATAATCATGAGAGTCAAAGTTTAAAAGTTGAATTATGTACAACCTGCATGAATGCAATTTGCAGCTCTTTAAAATCCGAGAGCGCCATCTAGTGGAGAGTCAGTGGTAACCGGCACTGGGCGGACTGGTCCAGAACTCCAGCTGGTTCTGCTGAAACGGAACCAAACTCTGGCATTAAAAACATAGAAACTGAGCTTCAGCAAAAACATTCATTCCAACATTATCAGGATGTATTAAATGGTAATAACAAATACAACCAAGAGATAATATGATTTAAGTTTTATATTATTCTGTTTTCCAAAATAATAATAATGAACTTCTTATTGGAAACAAATTCAAATATATCAATAAGTTTAATGTTTGATTAATGAAGAAACTGAAGCACCTTTATGAACCTGGACTGTTTCACTGTATGAACCTGGACCGTTTCACTGTATGAACCTGGACTGTTTCACTGTATGAACCTGGACTGTTTCACTGTATGAACCTGGACCGTTTCACTGTATGAACCTGGACTGTTTCACTGTATGAACCTGGACTGTTTCACCAGATGAACCTGGACTGTTTCACTCTATGAACCTGGACTGTTTCACTCTATGATCCTGGACTGTTTCACCAGATGAACCTGGACTGTTTCACCGTGTGAACCTGGACTGTTTCACTCTATGAACCTGGACTGTTTCACTGTGTGAACCTGGACTGTTTCACCAGATGAACCTGGACTAATCCAGTGTATAAACCATGTTCGGGAAACAGGGGTCCCCTTTCATCCGCTGTCTACGGGAATGTCTGGTCATCCCTCTGAAAATGATCCCGAGCAGAAGGAATCCTCCGTCAGCTGATGCTGTGGTTGGACCTGAGAAGATCACTTTTTATTTCCACACATGTTGTCTTTGTCTTATGCTCCATGTTGTTGAAGTTAAAGTTCCGACACAAACGTGGAAGGAACCAGGAGAAACTGGAGAAATATTTCACAATATTCTAATGGTCAGATGATAAAGAAACACAAGGAAGTAAAATCCAGTCAAAGGAAACTGAACTTGATTGTTGATGGTCTTTCATCGAGAACCTGAAGAACTCCTCTGGTCCTTCAAGCGTGGAACCAGCACAGCCAGAAGAACCAGAAGACCTGAAGAGCAGCAGATGTTTGGGAATTTCTCTGGGCTATAGCTGTTGGGTTGACATCAAAAATATATTTTTTTCCATCAATCATTGATCCAAATGTTCTGTTGAATGTCAGAGGCTCTTAAACTCAGACGTGAAACTTTAGAGAGACGCAGCTCATAAACTCTGGGGTCGAGTCTCGTGAGTCCTGAGAGGGATCAAAGTCACGCTCACACTGTAACACGCACCGATACCACACTGTAACAAACAATTATACCAGACTGTAACACACAAACATATCATACTGTTACACACAATTATACAACAATGTAACACACAACAATATCACACTGTAACATGCACAGATACCACAATGTAACACACAATGATACCACACTGTAACACACGATACCACACTGTAATACACAATTATACCTCACTGTAACACAACATTACCACATTACAACACACGATACCACACTGTAACAAACAATGATACCAGACTGTAATACACAATTATACCTCACTGTAACACAACATTACCACATTACAACACACAATACCACACTGTAACAAACAATTATACCACACTGTAACACACAAACATATCATACTGTTACACACAAACATATCATACTGTAACACACGATACCACACTGTAACACACAATGATACCAGACTGTAATACACAATTATACCTCACTGTAACACAACATTACCACATTACAACACACGATACCACACTGTAACAAACAATTATACCACACTGTAATACACAATTATACCTCACTGTAACACACAACGATACCACCCTGTAACACACAATTATATCACACTGTAACACGATACCACACTGTAACACAACATATCAAACTATAACACACAATACCACACTGTAATACACAATTATACCTCACTGTAACACAACAGTACCACATTGCAAGACACGATACCACACTGTAACACACAATGAAACCACATTGTAACACACAATTATACAACACTGTAACACAACGATACGCTTTTTGTAACACAAAACAATACCACACTGTAACACACAAACCTATCACACTGTAACAAACAAACATATCACACTGTAACACACAAACATATCACACTGTAACACACAAACATATCACACTGTAACACACAAACATATCACACTGTAACACACAAACATATCACACTGTAACACACCTCACCTGAGTTAAATCTCAGAAATCTCTCTTTAATATCAATTGTCTGACTTTATTCTCACAATAGATTATATCATAGTTTTTTGGGGGGAAATTCTGAGTTTAAAGTCAAAATTCTCAGACTAAAGTAATTGTTAATAAAGTAATCATTACATTTCAATGACACAACATCATGACGTCACAATATGATGTCATAATAACATTTTCTCAACTGTGCGACATACGACACTCTTAGAGGTCGTTTGCCAATAACTCATAAATTAAAGGACCGACTTGCATGAAACGTTACACAGAGGTGGCTTTTGTGACTCATCAAACAATACTCTAAAATCTCACGCTGCGTAGAATCAGAGCCAGAACCTCGGACCCCTTTTGGTCTCAATCCTACGCTGCAGCCCAACACTGTGTTCTTAAATACAATACTGCCATATTCTTTTAATATTTTCAATTTCAGATCATTTTTTCTCCATTATTTTGTATTTTTATACATACTTTAGGATTTCATTCTATTTTAGATTCTAATATTATGACTTGTTTTATTTTGTAGTTTGGACCCGAGTGCCGAAATGTTCTGGCCTGTTTACGCACCAACATGTTGTGAGAATAAAAGAACCGTGAACCATGACTCACACATGGATTTGAAGAACATATAAACCCAGAGAGGCTTTTATAAACCTTTCCGGTGCTGCATAAACGACATGGCGCTGAAGGCCCGGTCGACCCGGTGTCCTTGTAGTGGTCTGCAGAGAGAGCGTCCAGCAGTGCAGCCTTTAATTTGCTGGCTGCAGCGGCACACAATGAGAGTTCTGTTCTCCACAACCGGGCCCTCTGGGCCTGCTCCGTCCATAGATACAGTCGGGCCTTCATGAGAACGACTGCAGGCTTCCCAGCGGCAGCAGAACCTCGCCGGAGACGGACGTTTGTAGCCCATTCCATATAAACAATAGTGGATTTCTCAGATGGAAAAATATTGGAATCCCTTATCGGACCCAAGAAGCCTCAGGAAAGATTTTATCTTTTTATTTTTTCTAACCCTTTGATGTCCTCAGCAAGAAAAAAGAAAAAAAAATAATTAAAAATGTTTTTGAAAATAAAGAATTTCTATGCAGTTTTTATTTTTTGAAGGGGGAATATATACATTTAATACCATAACACTCAAAAATGTATGCTAAAATAACAAATGTCTTGTCAAGCATGTTTTTAAAACAGTATATAAAAAAATAAAATCGAACATTTAATATTTTGTATTCGTGTCAGATACTTAATTTTATTTAGATTACTTTAACTGGTTGGGTAAAACATGTTATTGGAAAACTATTCAACCCCATGTCTCACGTTATAAAATGAAAATGATGGAGTAAAAACGTGAAACTTGTCGCGTTATAACGTGAAAATGATCAGATAAGAAACATCATAACGTTTACATTTTCTTATAAAAAACGTGAAGCGTATCCCGTTATAACGTGAAAGTTATCACATAAAAACATTAAAGACGTCATAACATGAAAATGATCATGTAAAACTTGGAAATTGTCACGTTTTAAGGTGAAAATCATCACGTAAGAGTTATAACGTTTACATTTTCTTATAAAAATGTGAAAAGTATCACGTTATAATGTGAAACTTAATAATAATAATAATAATACATTTAATTTATAATGCACTTTTGTCGCGTTATAACGTGAAATATATCACATAAAAACATTAAAGACGTTATAACAACAGTTATAAACTTTACATTTTCTTAGAGAAATGTTAAAAGTATCCCATTATATTTTGAAAAGTATCTATAACGTTATAACGTGAAAATAATCATGTAAAAATGTGAAACTTAACACGTTACAACGTGGGAATAATCACGTAAAACATTAGAAAACGTTGTAATGTGAACATTTTCTTATAAAAACGTGAAAAGTATCACGTTATAATGTGAAAAGTATCATGTAAAAACGTGAAACCTGTTGCGTTATAACATGAAAGTTATCACATAAAAACATTAAATACGTTATAACAAGAGTTATAACCTTATAACTAAAGAGTTATAACCTTTGCATTTTCTTAGAAAAATGTGAAAGTATCCCGTTATATTGTGAAAAGTATCTATAACGTTATAACGTGAAAATAATCATGTAAAAACGTGAAACTTAACACGTTACAACGTGGGAATAATCGCGTAAAAACATTAAAAACGTTGTAATGTGAACATTTTCATAAAAAAACGTGAAAAGTATCACATAATAATGTGAAAAAAATCGAATACATTATAACGTGAAAACGATCATGTAAAAACGTGAAACATGTCGCGTTATAAAACGTGAAAACCCCAAAACATTATAACGTTAACATTTTCTCATACAAATGTGAAAATGATCGCGTTATAACGCGATACTGATATTTTTGATTTCCTAGGAAGGAGAGCAAAGAGCTTCCGTACTTTCCAGACTGCCACCCATCAGGTTAGACTTTCTGTCGGTAAGGTGGACAATCTTTCTAGAGAGGTTTTAAAACTGGACTCGTCTCTGGCCGTTTTCTCTTCACCCTGCGTTTAAGTCTAAATGCAAAAAAATAAAAAATAAAAAGTAGGAGCACAGCACAGGTGGAATACGCTGCTATCACACTTTATTAAAAATAGAAACATATATTCATAGCACTTCTCATACAGACTACAATGGTCCACTGGTAGTATCTTCAAAGAGTCGAGTTACACACTATAAAACACTCATTTGGCCTAAATACACTGTAGAAACGTCTTTAAAAAAACAAAAACAAAAACAAACATTTAGGGAGCTAATCCTCCTTCATCCTTCCCGTTCCTCTTCATCAAATGAAAAATAAACGGGGGGATCAAATGCAGATACGGAAGGTCGTTCAGTCGGAGAAATAAACGCACATACAATGGAGTTTAAAAAAAGATGGCACATTTATTGCAACATAAATGTTATATACATCGTATTTTCCTGTTGAAAAAGACAGAAAATTCAGATTCCTGTTGTGTTTTTTTGTTTTTTTTCGTGATGTGCATCGACAATACCTTTACGTTTGACACACGGACGAATCTTTGACCGATCAACGACGGAGAAGGAAGAATCGGATGGCGGACGCTCTTTTTGCGACAGAGATCGGCCGTGTTGTTGAGACGCTGCCATGTTTGATTTTTTTTCCTGGGAGGGTTTGGACGGGTTACCGTAAAGAACCGTACGTTTTTACTATCTAATATAGTAAAATAAAGTAAGAAACTTTTTACTCAAAACTTTTGCATTCAAAAATCTAGAAAGAGTAATATTTAGAATTCAAGAAATATTCTTACAGTATTATTGTATAAAAAAAGACTAACTACAGTGAAAAATAAGCCAAATGTTTTTTTTTGTGATTTTCTTTTCTTGGTTTATAAGGGAAAGCATCTGGGAATACGGCAAAAAGTCTAACTTGGCAAAAACAAAACAAACCAAAAAAAAAAGGAGCAAAGAAAAGAGGAGACGTATAAAATGAATGGGAGCGAGCAGGAAGTGGCGTTAAAGCTTCCATCCACACGATTACCAGCTCACCGGCGCCGAACGAGGCCGCGTTCAGTCAGAGGATAGAGAAAAAGTCTTTAGTGTCTTTTTTAAACGATGACTCATCCTATAAACTCTTATTTGGACGTTTTTCATCCCTTTCTCTTTTTTGTTTTTTGTGTTAATAGTCCTTCTGAAAGTGGCGGCCTTGCTTGAGATTCAGATATTGATCATAATCAAAGAAATAATCGGAAAATAAAGCGAGTCCGACTGGAGAGAAAGGAGAAAACGTTAAAGGCGAACACTGAGAGAGGAAAGGAAAGGAAGTCCTGAAACATTAAAAGAAAAGGCTGTAAACTGGTTTTTGTTGGTTATTATTGTGCTACACTTCGACCATGTTTGAATAAATCCGGGGAACATCCAGTCCGTTTCATTGGACGGGTTAGAAGAATGACTTAGAAGTTCCCTCTTCGGACTGAAAGTGGACGCTATAACGCCGGAAGACAAAAAAATGAACAACTCAAATAAGCATAACTAAGTTTTAATCGGAATAACTTCGTCTGATGATTCAGAAAGAAAATTAGAAACGACGTGTTCGTCAGGCCAGGAGAGAGAGCGGTCGTTGTTTTCTTCCAGGGCCATCTTTAAAAATTTTAAATGGAATATTACGAGAATCAAGTCGTGATTTTACGAGCAAAAAGTTATTTTTACGAGAATAAAGTCGTAGCTTTAGGAGAATAAAGTCTTAATTTTACAAGAATAACTCGTCATTTTACGAGAAAAAGTCATTATTTTACGAGAATAGAATTGATTTGTCAAGCTTATATAATTAAAGAAATATAGCTTGACAAGATGCTTCCCCTTCAATGACAAACTTTAGTCCCTTAAAAATTCCGACATTATTTCTTGGAAAATTACAGCTTTCTTATCGTCAAATTACGACATTTTTCCTCGTAAAATTACGACTTTTTTTCCTCATAAAATTATGACTTTTTTCTCGTCAACTTACGATTTATTTTTCTCATAAACTTAAGACTTTGCTTCTCGTAAACTTGAGACTGGTTTCTCGTTAAGTTATGACAGATTTCTCGTAAAATTATAATAATAATAATAATAATACATTTAATTTATAATGCACTTTACATTTGGATCAAATCTCAACTTCATTCTTATAAAATTACAACTTTCTTCTTGGAAAGTTACGACTTTCTCTCTCGCAAAATTACAACTTTATTCTTATATAATCACACCTTTATTGTCGTAAAATAACAACTTTATTCTCGTACGATTACGACTTGTTTCTCGAAATTTATGACTTTTTCTCATAATATTACGACGTTAATCTCGTAATCTCCATTTTAAAAAAAAGACGTTTTTCGTCATTGTGGGCTAATACTCCGTCGTACTGATGAGCTGATGGTGTAACAAAAAAAAAAAGAAGCCCCCTCTGTGATGATGTTGGAGAATTTTACAGTCAGGAGGCTAACATGCAAAAAAACACGTGACTGTTTAGACGTATCACTATATGGCAAACGCGACTACTTTTGTTAGACACCAAATAAACGCAGGGAATGCTAACAGTTTGCTTTCATTGTTTTCACTGCTCACTACCACGGGAAAAGAAATACGATTAAATCTGAGCTTTCAGTGAACCTAGAGTTTGCCGTTGGTCCGTCACCATGACGACTCGCGTGACGCAGAGCTGGTCGGCGCAGAAACGATACGTGGAAACACAATATTCTGTCGGTAGTTTTGGTTCAACATGAGGCCAGTGGTAGAAGGAAGAAAATATAAATATAAATAATATATATATTTTTTTTTAAGTATTATTAACAGGGGCGTCTTTGTTTCTAACAGCTAATGGAACATTTTCCAAAGGGGCTTATAAATAGAATTCTTAAACTGGCCAATAAATTAATCGTCACATTGCCCAAATATTCTTTTCGAGTCAAACTTCGCAAAGTCGAACCGGGAGGATTTTTTTACTGGAGACGCCGGCAAACACTAGATCGAGTGAAAGGCTGCATTCTTCTCTTTGAGTCTTCCCTTTAGACACGTACACTTTATAGCTCATTAACATAATAAATAGAAAGAAAGACAAACAAAATCAATTGCTGTTACAATGCGTTCGTCAATTCAGTTTAGGCACGAGGCAACTTCCACAAACGGCTGGAGGAGATTGCGAAGTCTCTGATTGTTCAGAAGCCGCACTCTTCTTGCAGACAGTAACTTGTGCTGATTTTTCTTTTGCGGGAGGAGATTTTAAAAAGGTGGGAGGAGTTTCGACGGCGAGCCCCACGCTCGGCTCTTCTTCAATCTGAGGATCGGATGGTGGTTTCGTCTCGTGGTTTTCGCTTCAAGCGGTCCGTGTCCTCCAACCGGCGTCAACAAACTAACGAGTCGCGTCCGTCGCTGCGGGAAAGCAACGTCGGCGATTGGAGACGGAGCAGAAACGATCTGGATCTCTTTCATCTGGAGGGAAGAAGGAAGAACGGCGTCGGTCATCAGACAAGAAACGATGTTTCACAGGGACAAGAACTAGAAGAACTAGATCTAAAACCAAAACTAAGTTAGGCTAGGTCTATCTACGCTGTCGCCCCCGACAGAAAAGCTACATCCCTTCAAAAGGCTCCAATCCCCTGTGTTGTACAAACAATCCAACTCCTCAAATTAAATGTGAGGTTTCGCCCGGAAAGCTGTGTTTTTCATACAAAATCTCCCCCTAGTGGGTAAATTATGAACTATTAGATTATGATTTGATATAAAGTATACATGTTGGATTTTTTTCGTAGGAGTTCAATTTTGACTAAATCAGACCGAAGGTTTTGATGCTAAGTCCGAAAAACAGTGTTTTTAGTTAAAAACAAAAGCTCCCCCTAAAGAGAATAATATGAACAAAATAGGACAAGATAGATCGGGTCGGGTCGGTTCATCTGCACCGAATCTGGACCGCAAAGAGATTCATAACATACAAGCTGACTAACAGGGAACGACCTTGAGCAGATGAAGCCACATTAAAGATAAATGTAAGACAAAGGTGAGATAACGGAGAAATAAAGGTGAGATAAAGGGGAGATAACAGTAATATAAGGGTGAGATAAAGGGGATATATTAGGTAAAATGAAGGTAAGATAAAGGTGATATTAAAGTTAAAGATTGGTGAGATAAGGGTGAGATAAAGGTGATACTAAAGTTAAATTAAGGGGAGATAACAGTGAGATAAGGGTGAGATAAAAGTACCTGTCTTCGGCTCAGAGGTGGCCCATCGGGTTGGACGCGTCCGTCAGAGATGGATGGACTCCTGTGTGGACTTGTTGAGAATCACCGGAGCCTCCAGAAACCTTCTCCTCCTCCCTTCTCTTAAGACAGGCTGCTTTGGGGTTCAAGTTTCGCTCTGTGGGTTCAGAGATTAGAAAATATTCATCAGCAGATAATCACTTGACTTCAAAAGCCTCCTGTTGCTGTTTCTACTGTTGCTTTAAAGTTTTAAAATCATGAATGTGTATTTTAAGTGCTCTTATTTTGAAGGATTACAAAATAAGACGTAGGAAATAATGAAGTGAGATCGGTAATTTCCACTTTTCGGTGACATAATGGTTTCTGGTTTTAACTTTTCAGTGAAACCTCCGCCTACAGAACTGTTCTGTGGAAACACCAGCTGAGATACAGAACCGATATTTTGCGACTCTCTTCAGCTGAACTCTGACCTCTGACTTGCTGCTCCAGGTTGAGGATGACGGCCACGGCCTGATGGAGGATGAGCAGTTTGGTCTGCGGCTTCTCGCTCTTCAGGTGCAGCTGGCACATCCGACCCAGCTCCTTGAAGGCCTCGTTGATGTCGCGCACCCGCAGGCGCTCGCGGGCGTTGTTCGCCATCCTCCTCTCGCGCTCGCGCTCCGCCTTCTGCTCCGGATTCAGGTCCTCGTCTTCGGTGATGCTGTTCAGAGAGACACAACTGTGGGAAAAAAGGAAACTGAATCTCAGACAAACCAAAGTGGCATTGAAAAGTTTATTTCAGGTATGTAAAAAACAACAACAAAAAATAAGGTAGATAGAGAATGCAAGAAAACGTTTAAAAAATGATAATAAAAAAAGTTGTGATAAACAAATAAGTAAATTTTGAGTAAAAGGTAGAGTGGACAGACATAAAAGATAAATAAATACATTATATTTACAGACAAAGTAAAGCAGAAAGCAAAAGAAAAAGTCAAACTAGACTTGGTTTATGAAAAAGAGTGAAAAAAAACAACGTATTTAATCATTTCTCCTGATTGTGTTATTATATCATATTACGTTATTTTATATTATATCATATTATATTACTTTATATTATATTACATTATTTTATTTTATATTATATCATATTATATTACTTTATATCATATTACATTATTTTATATTATATCATATTATATTACTTTATATCATATTACATTATTTTATATTATATCATATTATATTACTTTATATTATATTACATTATTTTATTTTATATTATATCATATTATATTACTTTATATGATATTACATTATTTTATTTTATATTATTATAATATTATATAATATTACCTTATATTACATTATTTTATTTTATATTATATAATATCATATTACTTTGTATTATATCATATTATCTATATATCGTCTTCAAATCTTCATCGTCGATTCAGATGAGGTAAATTCGGACTAAATGTATTATTATTATTATTATTATTATTAAATGAACAAAGAAATGAGAGCTTACGGCCCGAGAACCTATTTGAGATAAAGCTCCCCCTAGTGGTGGAAATATGGACCCGACCGTTCCCAAAATCAACCCAGTCCTTCCTCGCACTAAGGTCTATGTGTGTAAGACATTCGAAAGACGATACATGATGTCTGCGGTGGACTTTTCGTGGATATAACGAGGACGGTGACGAAGAAGACTCTGGATCAAGTCTTGACATCTGGGTTCAACCAATTTGAGGACAAACATCAGTTAAAAAATAAATAATTTAATTTTTTAACCGAATAAAAAATAAAATTTCGTTTTCAAACATGTCTGTTAGACTTTGTGGGGGCGTGTGCGTGTCGAGATGTTCCGACCTTGT
Source organism: Lophius piscatorius (assembly GCA_009660295.1). Classification (NCBI taxonomy): domain Eukaryota; kingdom Metazoa; phylum Chordata; class Actinopteri; order Lophiiformes; family Lophiidae; genus Lophius; species Lophius piscatorius. The sequence continues at coordinate 12,063 of VRLP01002888.1, forward strand.
GTGTGTGCCCGCTCTGGGGGTCCTCATGTTTTTGTCGCTGTCGTCGTCCGACTGGTCGCCGGTGGAGATGTTGTCGTTCATGTCGTCTTTGTCCGGCTTCTCCAGCTTCAGCGCCAGGGCGGCATGACCACTCAAAGCTGCAGTAAGACCTGTGAAGCATATATATATATATATATATATATATATATATGTGTGTATAAATATGACATAAACTGAGCCGAGCCCCTGTCACACACAGCCAATAGAATAAATTAAGAGGAACCCGGGAGGGGGCGGAGCTTCAGACCTCTGAACGCTTCTACGTGGTGGCTGAGTTCTGTGCTGGATGTGGAGCTGGCGCTGGGCAGACCTCCGTGGCTGTTGTTCAAGTTGGAAGCGTCGTCAGCGTGGGCCCCACCCTGCTGCAGGACGGACAGAGAGGACATTGTTGAGAGAGGAGGCGAAGGTTCTCTGAGGAAGATGAAGATGCACCAAACAAAGCTTTATGAAAGGGAGGAACAGACTTCGGGTCCTTCTTTATTAGGACTAGTAGACGGCAAAAGTAATTTGAATAAAGTGAAAAAATACTTGTTTCTAGGAAATGTATCTTATTTTCTGTCGCTAAAGAAAAATAATTTAGATTTTTCTTTTTCTAGTCTTTTTATCCCTTTATTTTAAGAATAAGGAAATTCTATTTAAAGAAATGTTGTGTTATAATAAGTTGGTTTTTTATATAAACTCTGAAAAGCAGTTCAATCATTGGAATAAAATACTCAATCAATCTTACATAAATGCTTGTAATTAACTCGACTTGTTTCACTTTGACTATTTCTGTCTGGTTTTGAAGCCCATTACGGAGTTTTTGTGGCCAGATTATAATATTTGTTTGAAGAATCTGAGCCAAACAAAGTTTTTATTTCCAAACATCGGCAGATTTTCTTCGCTAATTCGACCGTTTGAATATGATTTAATAACATTTGGCTTCTTTTTTAGTTCTTGTATGGCTGGGTTTTGTTTTTTTTTGCAGTGTCAGAATTTCAACCCTGTCCTTTTTCACATCGGAGGGTTTATTTTTTCTTCTTTAATTTGATTTACATCAAGGAACTAAAAAGTATGACGACTAAGTCTGTGAAAAATAAAAACCACCTGTGGGACAAACATGTCAGAAAAAGGCCCGTTTAGAAGAGGTTATGAAAAGCTCTTTATTCGTGTTGCTCTGTGCCGCTCACTGCCGTGACGTTCTCGGACTCGTCCCTCTTTGACCAGAACAACTGAGTCTGTTTCTCATAAACCGGACCGGGACCAAAAACCTTCTGTGTTCTGTTTCCAGAATGTCAAAATAGCTGAACATTCATACAAACAAACGGTAAACTCCCATCGTCTTTTACCAGCGCGAGCCTCCCTCCTGACTTCTTCTGCTACTTTATGTCCCCTCTGAGAACCAGGGGAAGGGGGGGGTCTTCACTGAGGATGGGGGGTATTCCTCCCTTTTCTTATGGAATGTGATCCCCAGTCACTGTTGGCCTCTGTTAACCCCGGCGCCCCGAGACCCTCCCCTTCCTCAGCGCTACGCTAATCTTTGCTGTGCTCTCAACAGGTGTCCAAACAGCTCTTTGTCTGGAGGAGGGGGGGGGGGAAAGCCGGGGGCTCTGGCATGAAAAGAAGGCTGCCATTTTCATGGCTGGGCCCGATTACCATACAGCTGAGGACCGGTATTTGGGTGGAGGCCGCGGGTTCGGACACACTTTTCCAACCATTCACATTTCCTGGGTTGTTAAAAAGAGGCGATGAAAACGGGGGTGGGAGGGGGGCGTCAGCCAGAGTGAAAAGCCGTGGCGGTGCCATGCCGAGGCTGGTTCGGCGCTGTCTGAGCGGACCTCTTCCCACACGGGAAGTGCTGCTAGTGCCGACAGTATGTTCTCGCTCACAGCAGCAGCGGGTCGACATGACAGCCAGAACCAAGCTCCGTCTGACAACTAGGCCTCGGCTGTCATCCCCGACAGCAAGGGTGAATCCCCCCCCCCTACTCCGAAAAACCAAAATGTGATGAATAAAAGAGAATATCTCTTTAAGGAGATTCGTCGGCACCAAATTTGGACTAAATCGGACCAACGGTTGAGAAATTATGGTTTGTAAACGTTTGGAGATTAAGCTCCCCCTAGTGGCAGAAATACGAAACTGCCCTTTACCAAAATCGCGTCAGTTCTTCCTCTCATGAAAGTTCAGGTCATTATAAAATCTGAAAATGATCCGTTGAATAGTTTTTGAGTTTTTTAAATTTAGATTTGTTCGTTTCTTAGCTGTGCCAGAGTTAGCTTTAAGCTAATGAACACAGCTCCCAGCCATAACATTATAACCGACTGAAAAACGTTGATTATCTGACTACAGCGGCGCCTGTCAGTGGGTGGGATGTGTGCGGCCTTTGGTCCTGAAGTTGTAGTGTGGGAACCAGCGTACGGATCTGATGGACGGACACCAGCCAAGCTGCGGTGGCCGTGTTCATGCCTGACAAGAATAGAAATATAATACAAAATCTAACACAGCTGAGGAGTCCAACAACAGGAAATACTAAAAAATCAGCAACAGTTGTGATAAATTATGAATCAATCTGCTTCAGATTTGCGATAGATGATGGTGAACGGGACATTTTGGTGCGTGAGACCGCCTGTTGGACATCACAGGCGGTTTGAAGGGGCTTTTTCTTCGCCGGCAGGATTTTTGCGAGGGGTATTTCCCCTTAGAATAAAGATTTCATGCCTTCTCATCTGATTAATCAAAGAGATGTCTCAGTACTCAAGGGTTTGGTCTGCTGGTAATTTGTAATTATATTTAATCTGTTCTGCTCTTTCGTTTTTTCAAGTTAACCCTCGCCTGACTTACAGACTCACAACGGTCCCGTTGGTGCGTCTCTGGATGGGTAAGACCGAAAAATCCCTTATTTTCAGTATTGTTAACTCTGTACCTGAGAAATCTGGGATTAAACACGGATAACAATAATAATAACAATATTTCTAGCCTTGCCTGATTTCTTTTTCAGATAAAAACATCACTATATTACAGAAACTCCATGAAACTAAATAATCAGTGAATTTTCTCTGCAACTCTTTGATAGCTGCTGCATCACATTTGATAGAAATACCACAAAGTTCATGTTATTCTACAGTTTTAGTGGGAAACTTTGATAGTTAATAGACCCACAATGTGCCATTATTGGGGTTCTGTCAGTAAAATACCAACGATGTCCACTAGAGGGTGCTCTATGCACATTCTGCAATCTCTGACTTTAATGTAAATCAACGTTTGTATTCAAATCTGTAAATTGTGCAGAGTGATTTAAAGGTGTGGAGAGCCGGATCATGGGCCTGTTGAGAAGAGGAAGTTGTCTGAATCGCTGGAAGATACAATCTTCATGAGTGAAACAATGAAAAATCAACAAAATGAATGTTTCTAATTTAACTGCCCATGACTTTTTCCGCCCTCATTTGCATCCGGTCTGTTTTCCAAATAAAGTAATTTGAAGGCCTTGGAACCAGTTCAGCATCGCCCCCCCTCCCCTCCTGTATGTGACCCAAATTGTTCCCAAAACACCTCCGGATTAAAGTCGGACCAGTTGCCTCAGTTTAATTTCCACTGCAGATGTGCTCAAATCTCTGGGCTCTTTAAAAAGAAAAGAAAAAAAAAACCCCTGGGACATGGGATGGGTGAACCCCTACATGATTTATAGTGATGCCTGCGTTCCGCCTGTTCCCATATAGGTTTACACTTTGTCTCTTAAGCGGAGCGAAACACACAAACAGACACGACACCGGAGCGCAGCTTCACTTCATTACGTCTGTTTTTCCTATTTCACGTTCACCCTGGTGCATACGGGCCGTCCTCAGGAGGAGGGTGAGCGCGAGGCCAGCCATTACACTTATGGAAAATATTCCCGGCTATATTCAACTGCTCATGTGGGGAAAACGGGTTTCTGCAGAGGGCAGCGAGGCGTTTGGAACAGGTGGCGAAGGCGCCCGTGAAGTTTGACAAATAACAGGAATGCAGGGATAAAACATGTTTTTGGTTTTTTGTTTGTTTTTGCCCTCAGTTTGCCAGAATGTATTTGAACGTAGATGCTTCAAAGATCTCATACCATCGCCGCCGTCCGGCTTGAAACCAGCGCCGAGGCGGGGAAGTTTGCTCCAATGGCTGCTAAGGGCCCATTTTGCACCTGGCCCAGCAGAGTGTGTATGTCGCCGGGCAGACTGGCCGTGGAGCCCACCGCATGGTTCCTCAGAACAAGGATTGCATCATCCAGACGATCCAGACGATCCTCCATTCGGGACTGGGAGGACCAGCGGGGTTGAAGAATCAGCGGAGAGGGAGAGCAGAAGAGGGACAGAGCAGCTTAGTATAAGCACATTAGGGAACAAAAAATGAAAACATTGATTGCATGGTGTGGAAAGAAATAAAACAAACACACACACACACATCTGAAACAACAAAGATAAAAAAAAAAAGGCCGTTTCAGCTTGAGCTGCCGAAATCTACAAAATACCTTCAATTTGTGGCTAAACTGAACAACTTTTGAAGGATTCACGCCAGCCGCTTTTTACTGCCTCGACAATCAAACGCAGCGTCTGAACCTGCGACACGATCGCTGCAAGCTGGAGCAGCCGGGAAAAAAAAAAAAACAGCAACGAAAAACATGACAGTATGGCAGCGAGCGCAGGCAGTTAAAAAAAAAACTTTAAAAAAAAAATGCAGCTTGATTGTGTAACGTAAAAAAAAAAAGAAAAAAAAAGTGATGAACACGAAGGTGAGATGAGACGTGAAGAGTACCTCGCAGACGTCCTTTAAGAACGACATGGCATCCTGGAGATGCTCATGTAACTGCTGATGAGCTCTGTTCTTCTGGCAAAAGTCAAATAAGAATAAAAAGGAACAGGATTAAGAAAAATAGATCAGCAGCTATAAATACTGGAAACAAACTGTGTGCAGAGATTATTTCTGACGGGACGCCGAGGATTTGGAGGGAAAGCCCACAGCTGCTGAGCGCCGATGAAAACGCTCATTGTGTGCACATTTAATAACTCTCTCCGGACGACGGGTCGCGTTTCCTCTCCTTCGGGTCCGCAGGAAGCGTAACACCGACTTCATATCCTCCACGTTATAATTAATAGGAGGCGGCGCCGTTCCTTAATGACTCTTTTGGACTAAATCTGCAGGAAAATGTGGCCCAGATCAGATTTTTATTATTTTTTTTTTGCCTCTTATGTGACTTTTTCACGTCGGTGTGAACAGAACCTCAGCTTTTTTCCATTTGGGCCACTTCCCTACGGGTTGGAATTTTTGGTGTGACCTCAATTCTGAACCGTCAGAATGGGATGTCGTCGATATTCGTCACGAAGCTGCGCCGGCGGGAGTCGCTTTTCAGTTTGTCGGCCGCGTCGCGCGTTTTAAACCAAAGCCGTACAAAGCAACTTTTGTGGCTTCTATTTCTCGTCCGTGTGTACGGCGTGCTGCGCGTGACGTCTTTGTCATCCTTCTTTCGCACATGCGGGTCGGTTTCGGGCCGTGAGTCCGATGTAGGACACATTTCAAAACTAGCGTGAAAAGCTACAAATTCAAAAAAAAAAAAAATACGATCTCAGAAAAGAAAAAAAATCGGAATCGAGTTTAAGACTCAAATCATCCTTGAGTGATTTATAGAGTAAAACTATTTATCATGTTTGGCCGAATGGTTGATTTGTTCGTCAGGCAGATTAACGGACTAGAACTAGATCTGTTTCGGGTCGAAACAGAACATTTGTGTCTGATATTCATTTACGTCTTTTACCTCAGTAATACAAGGGTCACTTCGTAGCAGTGATTTGGAGATGATCAAAGCCCCTTTTACGAAAAATGACAACAGATAAATCTTACACAAACTAAAAAAAACTGTCATACCTGTCAGAAAGGCTATTTCCCCGAAAAAGCCCCCAAATCACCTGCGTTGTACAAGCGATCCCCCTGATTGAACTCCTCATTAATGACCTCAAACAGTCCATATTGGCTCAACCTAACTATTTCCATGCAGTCTGCTCTGAGATCAGATCCCATATTGACTCAATGTAGAACATTATGGATCAGTTTCAAACTTTGTACCCACAGACGTCTTTGTGAGGAAGAACTGGATGGATTTTGGGAAAGGCCAGTTGCATATGTCCGCCACTAGGGGAAGGTTTATTATTTCTAATGCGGGTTTTATTCTTTACTGTTAATGGTTCATATCTTAGTCACTAGGGGGAGTTTTTTTTTTACGCACAGTTTCAGCGGGATCCTCCTACAGCGCGGAGGATTGTGGGGGGGCGGAGGATTGTGGGGGGGTGGAGGATTGTGGGGGGGCAGAGGATTGTGGGGGGGTGGAGGATTGTGGGGGCTTTTTGTGACTTTGCTGCAACATTTCTTCCCATCATGAGAAGATATTTGCACTTGAAAGTTCAAAGGAAGCTGTACGTACATCTCTGCCTGACAGAGATGCCTGATCTATGCGTCAGGCGGCGGCGGCGGGATGAAAGCTGATCTCCAACTGTGGTCGCAGGGCAGCGCAGGAATCCCGGAGAAGTGCTTCGGCTTTAACAGCTGCCGTCGTCACCACACCAGCCCCTGAACCCAACCCATCCCCCAACTGTCATCTTCATCCCTCTACAGAGAGGAGGACAGATGGCAACCCCCGCGGGACAGGTATTGTTCAGTTTGGTTATTCCCCCCCCCATCACCCCCACCCCCCACCCCCCCACCCCCCACCCCCCCACCCCACCCCCCAACGCTCCATCGAAGTGACTGTCAGAGGAGAATCTCCCCGTCAGGCTGGACCAGTCCTTCAGGGGAAACTCGTCCAGAGTGATGCGGCGGGGGGAGGGGGGTCTCACCAGAGAGTGGAGGGAGTTCTCATAGTTTGGAGAGGAGGGGGTCTGAGCACCGGCGCGGGGCCACTGGTTGGTACCTGGTGAGACAGAGGAGAGGCAGTGGAGGTCAGAGCTGGCGTCCAGTCATTCATTCATTCATTCATTCATTCTTTCATTCATTCATCCATCCATCCATTTATTCATTAATTCATCCATCCATCCATCCATCCATTCATTCATCCATCCATTCATTCATCCATCCATTTATTCATACATTCATTCATATATTCATTCATACATTCATTCATTCATCCGTTGATTCATCCATTTATACATACATCCACTCATACATGCATTCATCCATTCATTCATTCATTCTCGTCTGCAGCTTCCACTGAAACCTGTAAAACGTTCCTGAAGAATCATCCGATCAAACGTGTTTTTATTTCTCCTCAGAATGTTTTGTGTTCGTCTTCCTCACATGTTTGACGTCCGTTTATTGTTTTCGTCCTCGGCTGTTATTTGTGTCTCACACACATTATTCTGACTTTACACTGTCACGTTTATTTGTGTATAATTTTATTTAACCTTCTTTTTATTGGTTCCATGTTTTTATGGATCGTTCCTGTTTTTGTTTTTTTAAGCACTCTGTGAAATTATTTTATGTGATAAGTGTATACTAAATAAATGTATTATTATTATTATTATTATTATTATTATTGTGAAACACACAGACACACACAGATACAAACGAAAACACACAGACACACAAACACAGACAAAAACACAACCGCACACAGATACACACAGATACACACTGATACACACAGATACACACAGATACACACAGATACACACTGATACACACAGACACACACTGATACACACAGACACACACAGATACACACAGACACACACAGATACACACAGATACACACAGATACACACAGACACACACAGACACACACAGATACACACTGATACACACAGACACACACAGATACACAAATACACAAAGACTAACAGAGTTTCACAATCAAAATACTAATTTTAAGTAAATAAACCACTTTTCAGCGTAATTATATATATTAATACGCTAATAAGATTATATATATATATATAATTATATATATATATAATCTTATTCTCACATGCATCATTAACCTCATTATCATTATTCAGGCACTGCTTTGCATTAACCTCCTTTAAACCTTTATTATAATTTTTTACATTCTCACTTATATTTATATTCTATTTTCTTCACTCACTTAATGTGTATTTTTTAGAGTTATCTCCGGGACAAGAATTTCCTTTGGAATCAATAAAGTTTTATCGTATGTTAAATAAAAAAGCTGGTGTGGGCGGGTCGGGTGATCGTCTCCCGATCGCAAGATCAGCAGGTTGTGGGTTCACGCCCTCTAGTCTACATGTGATCCAATACTTGGTTCAGAGGCTCCGCCCACTGCTCCTCAGGGTGGGGTAAAAATGTGATTAATAGGGGATAAATTATTATCATTAATAAACGCGAGGACTTTCTGTCTAGAAGCCGTTTTCCTGGAAAAACCCTTCGAGGCTCTTCAAGCGCATCGGAGAGATCGGGAACGCCGCTTGTGTTTCGCTGCGCGGCCTTCATGGGAGTTTTTTGATGAGGTTAAGACATCTGGGTCCCATCATGTTCAAACCCCTCCTCCGCTCCACTTGAAGAGTTATCTTCCTCCTTGATCTTCATCAGACAGGCTCTGATTTGACATCGAAATATGGAAACGTTCGTTTCTGCGAGTAGAATCAGACGTTTCGTGTTTTCATTCCAAATTTAAAAAAAAGAAAAAGAGAGAACATCCACCTCAATCATCCAGAGAAGTTAATGGTGAGGGTTTGACATGAATCCGGGTCAAAGAGGAAGGTGAATCACGCCGATCGGATCTAATCTGGTGCAAATCTGAGCAAATGTGAGAGAAATTCACATTTCCACTTCCTGCACATCGGTTTCATCTTCTCCAACTTCATCTTCTCCATCCAGGTTACCTGGGCAGGTAACCTGGATGGATTAGATTGGCAAAGTATTAAACTATCAAATTAGGGATGACATCACACCAGACGCCCAATGTAGAACACGCCGACTGACCCCTGAACTCTTCAGAAGCGTTAGGATAATACTGACGCTGACGAAACAAGGACACAACGCTCAGGAGGCTAAACCCAGGAAACTGAAGTGGGTGATGTGTCGTGACTGTGGTGGCGGGGAAACGACTCCGACTTTAATGAACAGGATATTAAAGTGACTCTGGAGGAGGGGATGGAAAAGCCTCTATTGTGCTTGAGCTTCCTGCCAGGTGAGAGAGACGGGGACGCCGCGTGGGCCTCCGCTGGCTGGTGGCGTTGAAAAATTGGCCCGAGGCGCCGGTTTCCCACATGCAGCCGCGGCGGCTAATTGAAGAAAGCGGCGTTGACTAATGTGGCCGTGTGCCGTCTTCATCGCGATGATGAATGGATTCACAGACCAACGTTGCGCCAATTTTCAAGCACCGCTCTTTTCTAAACGCCAAATAGTGTAATAAGCTGGAATAATTATTGAAGCGATGTACGTTTGCTGAACTCCCACATGTGCTTATTATTATTCCACAGTTTTTGTTTATTCATTTCTCACACAGGTTTCCTTCCAGGATTTTATTATTAATTATTAATTATTAATTATTATCATTATTATTTTCGCTCCCGCTCTGACCGTGCGAGAAATGACACCGACATGGTGGCAGGTAGGAGACGCGTCTACTGTAAACAGGTCAAAAGGGGCGGAGTCACTATGTGAGGCTGTCAATGTCTTCATCATCAGCTGAGTCACAGACGCCCTCCTTCGCCCACTGACAGATAAATGAGGTTTTCTGCAGCCTGGTCTGAGTATGTGTGAGTGTGTGTGTGTGTGTGTGTGTGCGTGTGTGTGTGGGGAACAGCTGTCCGTGGGGCATGGCAACAGCTGAGGATGAGGAGGGGGGGCATACGTGGAGACAGCTGCCGCCGCTCCATTACCACACATGACACAACTGTCCGCCAAACAACGCGCCGGGCTTCCCCTCCATTCTCTACGGGTTACACTCCGGAAAAAAATATTCAAGCCCGATATTTAAAAATGGATGTATTCTAAATACATTTACAGTCTGCATTTATTAATAAATAATGATCTAATGAACTTAATGTGATGCATTTTGGTCTCATAAACCTTCTTCTACAGTGAAACTTATTTCATCCATGTCCGTATTTTTTATTTTTATTTCGGATTCATACATTAGAAACACACGTTTGTGTTTTTAGTACTTCAAATGTTTTTTTTGAGGGTACTCTCCCTCCGCTGAGATCACGTCCGACCATCTTTATTCTTCTTCCATGTTCCCGTTTTCTTCCCTGTACTGCAAACTGTTGTTGTTGTTTCATTTTTTTTTTCCCCCTTCGGTGACTTTTGTTGCACAATATGAGTAAGTCATAAGACATTCAGTGGGAGGCTTTTATGTCCCTCCTTCAAAATCAAGCTGTCATGAAAACGCAACCAGCCAAGAACTCGTCTGGCAGTCCGAATGGATCATGTAGCAATAAAAGCAACTCAATAATGTGATTAAAAACTTCAAAACGAAGGCCTTGTCCGGGTCAAAAGTTGAAGCCCAGAATTCCTGTCAGCTGGGTCTGGATTTATGGGCGTGAACAAAGACCCTCCCAAAAAGCGGAGAGCCAAACATGTCAGTGGCGTCTCTGAGAGAGACGCTATAGATCCACAAAAATCTACGGCCCGACATGTTCGGTTCTGTCAAAGAGTTGCAGGTGTATATAGAACAACAACAACAAATAAACAAGTATGTTTATTGTTGTATATCTTTTCAAGACACTAAAGGCTCCAGAAAAATAGATGAAACGTTAAAAATAAATAAAAAATTCTCGATTAGAACAACTAGCCTTTAAACCGCTAAACAAAAAGTGAGATTTATTTGTTAAAGATGAATATAAAATAGTCTAAAGACTCAAAACATGGAGAACATGGGAAGGGATATTAAATTATGCTCCGGGGGACGGGGGGGCGGGGCTTCCCCTCATATCTCTGCTGAAGGCGTGAAATTCAGGCGATTAATTAGCTTTACATAGTAAAAGTAATTAAATGAAAGTCATATTCTTGATTAGGTGGAGGCCGCCCGTCATGGGCCAACAGGAGGAGAGAAGGAGCGTCAAACATGGATATGGGAGCTCTACCTGGACGTCCGGTCGGGGGGCCGGCGGCAGTCACCACGGTTCCTGCCGAGGCGGCACCGGCTGTGGCGGTCAAGGGCGATGGAGAACCCACGGGTGTGGACGGGTTGGATGGGTAACTACTGCTGGTGTGGTCAGGCGAGTAAATCTGAGCAGGAGAAAAAGAATAAAGACTCGTCATCCTCTAGGTCGTACAAGAAACAAACCTCAAGTTAAACGTGACTCATCAATCCTCTCAAACAGACCATAATGACTCAACCTAAGTATTTCTATGAAGTCAGCAGTCTGCTCTGGATCCCATAGTGACTCAATGATGAAGATAAATACAGTTAACTAGTTATTCTGAGATCCGAGCCGATTTGGAAATAATCTGAAATATGTTTGGGAAGGAACGTCAAAAAATGTTTGTTTTTTCCTACAAAAAAGCCTTTCCTTAACCTTAAGGTTATAAAAGTTTGATATTCTTGATGTGGTTCATACGAAGTCAATTTGGACAAAATCTGACCAACGGTTCGGAAGTTGTCTCCGAAGAACTGTGGATTTCGTGAAAAAAATATCAACTATGATGGTAAAATACGATTTATACCAGATCTCCATGAGTCCATTCAATTTGAAAAGATTTAAGCACCCCCTAGTGCCCGTCATATGTAACTGACCTTTCCAAAAATCAATCCAGTTCTTCCTCACGCCAAAGTTTTATGAAGGCATAAAATGTGATTATTTTGAGTTATCATCACGATTTCGCGGCTCTGATCTTCATCTTTTGTTATTTTGTAGTTGGACTGTTGTTGTTGGTTATAAGTCGTATTTCCTGGTTTATTTTGAAGGTTCATTTCCGAGTAACTTTTTTTTGTTCGTGTCTGTCCCTTCCATCCGTCTTCTTCTTAGTTTGACCTCCTTCTAACTTTCCTGTGTGTAGTCCTACATCCCAGAGTCTCCTCCCTGAGGAGGTGAGAACATTCCTTTTCTGTTTTACGCCCTTCTTCATTCTCTCTGGCTTCAAGGTTTCCAGACTAAGTTTTTTTGGATCTCGTGATATTTTTGTCATGTGTTCGCAATTGCGTCCTCTACTGAACCGCGGCACGCGAAGGATCTGCGGCGATAACGATTCCGTGATGTCACAGACTTTTCGGGGATATTACGATGTCTTTGGTTGAATTAAGGTCATCGTATGATGACGAGCAGGAGTGAGGAGGATGGAGAGGATCAGAAGGAGGACATCACAGGGACAGTCCAGGTTAGACGTCTTGGAGGCATTGAGATGGTTTGGACCGGTGAAGAAGAGGAGGGATATTGAATCTACTGGTAGAAGGACCAGGAGGTTCGTGGATGTTGGTGAGAGAGGACATGCAGCTGGTTGGTGTGACAGAGGAAGATGCAGCGGAGAGGAAGATGGAAACAGATGATCAAATGTGGCTCAAAGAAGAAGCAGAGGAAGAAGAAGAGGATCTGACGATGACCTACAGTAAAGAGGGTGGCGTGAGGCTTTGAGCTTCTGAGATAAATCCTGTCCTCACACTGACTTGTTTAAGCCTCAGTCTCACGTTGAGAGGTTTGTCCCTCGTCACTCCGCGGACTAAACCTCTGTAGGTTGAGAAGGTGCAGATGGCCGATGTTCCAACGTGGCAGCAGATAGTTTTAACGTGGGATGAATCATCAGCTGCTTGTTTGAAGTGTGTAGGACTGGATCTAAACAAACAGAACAATGTTCACCGCTTCGAGCGACGTTGGCTCCATCCATCCTCCGCTGAGTTCGACCGAGGTCACTGAGTTTTAGGTCGACATTTCTCTCCCAGGGGAATGAGGAGATTACCTCCTCAGAACCTCCGCAGGGATTTCATTCGTTTAAACAAATGCTGGATTAAAGCACAAACACATCCCTGATCCTTCTCCTTTGTAATCAGTGCAGAGATATTCTGCTCTAATGGAACATGTCGGGGAATTAAATCCCTCAATCCCGACTAATTAGTAGGGGGGAAAAAAAGCAGCAAATCCAGAAAGATTTCTCCTCCGAGTTAAGATCGAATTAAGCTCACAGGAAACCGTTTGACTTCTGCGGAGATGATAGAAGGCACCCATTATTAATAATCCCCTTATTTAACCGTGATCTCTTGGCTTTGGTTTTTCAATCAGCGTAGAGCTTCAGGATGGAGACACCAATGAAGTGTGTCATAGAGAGAGATGGAGAGAGAGAGAGGGAGAGAGAGAGCGAGAGAGAGGGAGAGAGAGAGCGAGATGGAGGGAGATAGATGATAGATGGGGATGAGAGAGAGAGAGAGGGATGGATAGATGGAGAGCGAGAGAGATGGAGAGAGAGAGATGGATGGATGTAAATGGAGAGCGAAAACTGGATAGATCGAGAGCAAGAGAGAGAGAGAGAAAGAGAGAGAGCAAGAGAGAGAGAGCAAGAGAGAGAGAGAGAAAGTTAGAGAGCGAGAGAGAGGAATCAGCTGGCTAGTTAAGCTGATACTCTGAGAACACTGGGTTCGTCCGAGCGAAGCTTTCCCCCCCTCAGAATCACGAATCACTCAGGATCTACGGAGGATTGATGGTGGAGTCAGAAACAAACCGGACCTTCATCTCATCGCAAAATATCTCTTCTCAGTCGATCGAGAAACGAACTCTTCATAACGGCTGACTTCTGACCCGACAACACCACATGACTTTCTTTTCTTCTCACTCGCTGGCCGCCGCCGCCGCTTTCAAAGTGAAACACGGCTCGTTTTAATGGAATAAATGGGGCTCCACCTCATCATCAGTCACGCTCCCGCGGGCGGCGTGGGGCCAATAAGCACGGCCAATTTTAAAGAGGCGGAGAACAAAAGCTCTACAAAGGGCGGCCCGTGGAGTCGGGCCACAGCAGTTATAAACTCCCCTGTGCCCCCCTGCGCTGCCCACCCACCCCCACCGCGGTCCAACCTTGTCCATTTCAATGAAGCTTTGTCATGATAATGGAATTGGGTCTGCAAACATAAAGGACTTAATTTATTATTCCCATCTCTAAAGTCTCACATTCTATCTCTACGCTGGTCAGAGATGTTCCTCCTGAGCGTGAAGCTTTGGCACGAGGGATTCAAATTCTCCACATGTGGGTGAACTCATCAGGACAGAACAGCTTCAAATGTGGGACATTTACCGCCAAATGTGCCGACGTGTCCTTTCAACCCGACACTTTGATAAAATGACTAAATGCTTCTGACGTTCATAATCAGGCCTTTGGAAACATCGATATTATGTCCACTTCTAATATTTAGTCCTTGTGTCTCAGCTTTATGTCCACAGGATTAATCACATCTGCCCCTTTGGTAGACGATTAGTTTCAAGGTTAAACGTTAATTTCCACTTCAATTTCAACCTTCGTACATTCGGGGGGCTGGAGCCTATCCCAGCTGACGTTTGGTGAGAGGTGAGAGGGTTGGAACTTGGTGGCATCAATGCCTGAAAGAGTCGATATTCACATATCGTCCCGTCCAGTAAGGGAATAGTCCCCAATCCCCTGCGCTGCACAAGGGATCCCCCTGATTGAACTCCTCAAATTAAATGTGAAGTTATGTCCGAAAAACTGTTTTTGTAAAAAAAAAAAAAAAAACTGAAGGTAGGGAGTAGAGGGAGAAAAATATGACATATAGAAGATAGATTTCTTCGGGTGGATCGATATGCCCAAAATTTGAGCCAAATCAGACCAACGGTTGAGAAAATATGGCCTGAAAACCTTTGGAGATAAATCGCCCCCTAGTGGCGGAAATATGCAACCTACTTTTCCCAAAATCAATCCAGTTCATCAAGATCTAAGAGGCTATATATATACATTTGAAAATGATCCATGAAATAGTTTTTGAGTTGTTGCAGGAACCCGAAGGACCTGCGGCGGCGGCACGGCGAGGATTCCATAATATTCCCGACTCTTCAACAAGGACATTAGGGGCATCACAAAGATGTAGGACGCTTTTCAATCCATCATGAACGTCCGTGTGAGCCACATCAAATTCAACTCTCACTGTGACAGACATTCAGCTTCAGGACGACTTCCAACGTACAATTCTCTTTCTTGAATACTCTCTTCGTTTAAGCCAACAATTATCCAGGCTTAGGACAAAAAACAGCCACAAACATTTCCTCTGGGCGTTTTTAATCGGCAGTCAGTACAGCACTTCTATATTCTCGGAACGAGGACAGAGGTTGCCTTCTTTGGAGAAGGAAACGCATCATTACTCAATCTGACAGAGAATTAAAATGATTTTCAGTGACACACCCTGACAGGATTTGAGGAAATACAAAGAGACTTTGATGCAATTAAGTGAAATTAAATTCTTAACATAAAACAAATGTTTTCCCCTAAATCATGGTTGCTTATACGTTTGAATATTTTTTCACACTAACAGCCCTGAGTCTCCTTCTGTAGTCTGTGAGGAGGTCTGAGGAGACATGGAGAAGATCTGAGAACATTCCTCCACACAGAACCCCTCCACCTCCTTCAGGTTCTGAGGTCCACGCTGGTGGACTCTCCTCTGCAGCACATCCCACAGATGTTCTGTGGGGTTCAGGTGTCAGTGCCATCTGAAGGTGACCCACAGCTTTATCTGACCTCTGACCTCCCTAGATATAATCCATGGACATTCTTTTGACAGTCGAACCATCTCTCAGTTTGCAGACACATCCTCTTCCATGCTGATACTTTTTTTCTTGTTTTTCTTGTTTTCTAAAGAGGTTGGCCAATATTTTTGGAGGGCACTGATTCTGGATATTCTACCTGGAGTGGTCCAAAAGAAACCAGACTATTGTCCTTGGAAGCACCCTACCAACATTTCAAAATCATGAGACGAAGCTCCAGACAAGTCTTGAGAAACTTTGACGATGTTGCAGAGAATCATGTTTGCAGAAACACGGCCTCTCATGTTCCATGTAAACATCAGAACCAGGGAAGGGTGCGCACAGAAACGGACTCACGGATACATTGTAGATGAAAACTCCACTTAAACTCAAAACCCTTAATTCACTGTCCTCAGGGTTGCATAGCAAAATAAACACAAGTCCAAGTTAAATACAGGGGTTGTAACTCACCGAGGCCAGAGCCTTGCCCAGTGCGTCTCCAGTTTGTGAGCTTCCACTGGTGTTCCCCCGATTTGCAGCAGCTAAGAAAACACAGAGGAAGACTCTGTAGCAGCAAACCCAGACAGATGAAGAGTGTTCCCGGTGCACGGCGAAGGCTCTCCCGCCGCCTGACTCCCTAGTTTTTTCGAGAACGTATGTCCAGCAGCGATTACACTGGGACAGTTTTCCAGGACAGGTATTTGAAGTGTGAGCAGGAGAACGTACCCATGACCGCGTCAGACGTGGTGGCGGAGGCGGTGTGCGCTGCAGGGACGAAGGGCGAAGTGCTGGCGTTGCTTCTGTGGAAACTGGACATGGGTGGGAGGCTGGCATTGATGTCTGGAGAGACGGAGTGCGCGGGGTAGTTCTGTAAGATGAAGAAAAGAAAACCTTCTTAATTTCAGTCCCTAAATGTGAGAGACGGAGAGAGCGCCGACGTAATCTGTGAATCTGAACGACTCTCTCCGGACACCACAGGAGTAAAAGTCAGAGCGGAGGCGGGGCAGAAAGTGAACACGGTAAAGACCAGAGCAGATCAAACGCCGACACAAAGAGGGTCGGCAGTGTCTTCAGTGATTATAACCAGGCAGCAACTTCAGACGCACGCACCCGCCTCCACCCCGCTCAGAAATAAGTGACACGTTAGATCAGCTCCTCAAGTGTGAGGCGAAACAACGACACCCACATGGTGCAGGGGGACCACCGGCCCAGAGGGGCTGCTTACCAGGCGCTCGTGTGAGTGCAGGCTGCTGTAGTTCCCCGACTGTGGCATGTGAGATGAAGTTCCCGGGAGCATCCCCCCATAGCCGGGCTGACCGATCCCATTGGATGAGTTCCAGGGGTCGGACGTGCCGTGGGTTCCATCTGAAGACAATAAAAGGAGTCATTTAAACATGTAATTGTGGTGGACGGGCACTTTGGTGGTCCGGAGGGCTGTGCCGGGCAGCGGCTAACCTCCAGCCCCATGAAAAACTCATCCACGTCCAAGTAGTAGAGTTCTTCTCCGCAGGACTGAAACCCAAGCCTTGTCTTGAACGCAGCTGAGATAACATGCGAGTAAAAGTAAGTTCTCCTCAAGTCCATTTATTTGCACCAAATCTGGACCAACCAGGACCAACGATTGAGAAATGACGGTCCACAAACTGTGTTTTTAGAGACAGAGCTCCCCTAAAAATCAAACCAGTTCTTCCTTGCACTGAGGTCTATGTGGGTAGGTGGTAGGAGACTTTTCAGGTAAAAGCGTGAGCTGTCCGTGGAACTCACCGAAGAAAGTGCTTGCAAACATGCTGCTGGAGGGTTTGGGGGAGGCGTAGGACGGCGAGTCTCTGTTGAAGTCTTCAGAGTTGGGAGACGGTGCGTAGACCTGCCATGAGAGAAGAAACGCCGTTAGTAAACGAGCGCGGCGTTGGGGAGTCTGTCCAGCTGATGTTGTGGAGATGTGACGTCTGATGATGACAGAACCTTTGAAACCGTTAACGCAAACGCAAAAGTCAAACCACAATGAAGAATTTATGAATAGAAAGACATGATCTCTGACACACACACACACACACAGACACACACACAGACACAAACACACACACACAGAGACACACACACACACACACACAGAAACACACACACACACACAGAGACACAAACACATACACGCATACACAGAGACACACACGCACACACACAGACACCTACATACACACACACACACACACAGACACATATACATATACAAACACACACACGCACACAAACACACACATACACATACATACAGACATATACACAGACACATATACATAGACACACAAATACAAACACATACACACACAGACACAAACACATATATATACACAAACACATTTACACACACACAAACACACACAGACACACACACATATACAAACACACACACAGAGACACAAACACAGACATATACACACACACACTCAGACACAAACACAGACACATACAAACACGCAGATACACACTCACAGACACACTCACAGACACACCCACGCACACACACACAGACAAAAACACACACACGCACGCACACACACCTAAACACACACATACATACAGACCCAAACACACGTACGCACAAACACAAGCACACCCACAAATGCACCCACACACACACACACTTGCACACACACTTGCACACACACTTGCACACACACGCACACACTTGCACACACACAAACCCACTCAAATAGAAACACATGTTGTGTCGATATGGCCTGAAAACCACAAACAGACTTTGACGACTAAAAGCAATCAGGCTGGTGAGTCGGAGCGGAGGAGTGGATTATGGGGGATATTTGCATTTTAGATCAACGCAGCCTCTAATGGAAGTTTAATGACTCTCGCTTACACGCCGACTCAACGCCGCGCAGATGACTGCATTCCCACAGAGGCAGGAATCAAATATGTGCTACGACGACAGCTTCCTCTGCTCTCTTTATTTATACCTGTGAGCCGACGGGGGCGGCGGCGATGGAGGGAGCGGCACAATGGCCGTGTTGGCGTGCAGCTGTGAGTGTGCCAAACAGACGGCGGAGGATCAAAGAGACTGGAGGCGAAACAGCAGAGATGTGGTCTCTGACTCCATCCACTCCAGATGGAGGGAGGGAGAGAGGGAGAGAGAGAGAGGGAGGAGAGGAGGCAGAGAAAACGTTTGAGCAGACTCTGCCTCCCACAGACGGGCCCGACTGACCCCACCATCATGCCACACTAATCAAAGCCAGATGGGCCCGCCGCATTCCACCTGCACCTCTCTGCGTTAACCCGGGCAGCCCACACCTCGCCAGATAAGTCCCGCCTTTTAATGGCCCAACCCTCAGAGAGACGCTTCGTGAGGCGACTGCGATGACAGCCGCTAAAGTTGTTTACTTGCTTAAGTCGCTTTATGACGCGGCGCTGATGGGAAATGGCGAGTAAATTTAATCACACAAACCCACGTGAGCGAAATATACACAACTCTGAGCGAGCCTCTCTGGCGTGGTGCTGCATGAGCGTGTTATTAAAGCGCCGCGGGTGGGGCGCGGCCCCCAGCGGCTCCTCTGGTTTACACATGTGACCAGCGGTCCCACAGAGGTCTCCGGTTAGCCCGACACGGGGGGCCGGGCTCGCGGGTCATATGGCGGCGGATGATGGTAATTGTCCTTTACGCCCTGCTCTCACCAGTGAAAGCATTAATAAGACACTTCAGATAGTGGGCGTGTCATTCCGCCGGCCGGTGGAAGCGAGGACCCGCCTGGGCTTCATTTCTCAAAGCCGTTAATTAAACGCCGTCACTCAAAGGGGTCGACACGGCAAATAAGGAGCTACGCCAGTTGTTCGAGCGTCGGCTGATGATTTTTATTTTAAAAAAACTACTCCCATCTGTACCCTCTCCTTCGGCGGCGATCTGCCTCGACACAAAAAAACTATCAGTGTGTCAGGCAGAAAAGAACCGCCGCCGCCGCCGCACTCCTCTCTCGCCACACGTGTTTAGTTCTTCTCGCTGCTTTTTTTCGCTGCATGTACAAGGCGCGGATGTCACACTCCTTCTTGTGCGTTCAGGCTCGCCATGTTGTTTCTACCCGACGTGTGTTTCTTCAGAGGCTTTTACTGGGCGGCGAACATCGGGAACATCGGCGTGATTAGTCAAAAGTCCTCGCTAACATTGGACTTTAATACATAGGTTGTCCACTTTTTTTTTTTGTTGGTGGTGGTGGTGGTGGTGGGTGATACTGTAAAAACCAAATTTGGACAATTGTAAAGCAAGCAACTACTTTCAGCTCCTTCCCTCTTTTTGTTTTAGGGGTTCTTCACAGCGGATCGTCTCGTTCAGCATAGGTTTTTACATCGAGGCCCTTCCTGACACAACCAGACCGGACCAGCACCATATGTGTCTGGGTAGACTGGTGTAGGACTAAGGGTCCACACTGAATTTGGGCCACGCCCTCTTTTGACTAGGAGTCGACCCCAGCCTACTGGACTAAAGACAGTGGTGTACCCCACTGAGCCGAAGGGTAACACCGATGAATGGTTATAAAATGTTCTAGTTTTTTTTAAACAACCACCCATAATGCCTGAAAAATGAACAATTACACCAAACAGGATCGATGAAAGTTCGCTTTCCTAGAAGCGGCTCATACGAGGTAAATTTGGACTAGAATGGATCAACAGTTAGGAAGTTCAGTTTTTTTTTTGTAAACAAAAAAAGAAAAAGAAGCTCCCCCTAGTGAGTGAAATAAGAACTACTGGAGTAAAGTATGAGTCGATTCATACGCATCAAATTTGGACGAAATCGGATGAAAACGTTTGAACAATGAAGGCCTGAATAACTTTTGGAAATAAATCTCCCGTTAGTGGCGGAAAAACTCTAAAACAATCCAGTTCTTCCACGGCTATAAAATTTGAAAACAATCGACAAACAGTTTTTGAGTTATTGCGCTGAGACGGAGGATCGGCAGCAGATACTGTTATTATTATTATTATGTTATCATGTTCATGGATAAAATAAAATAAGATTTTGATGTCAGAGGTCATCTTAGCTGCCGGTGGAACATAGTTCTGTTTCGTTGATTGAGTTCTGGCATTTGACCGTCACTTTTCAACAACACTGGACTTTCAAGTGAGCCGGCTAACCTAACTTTGGACTTCCTACCGACATTCCTGCCGACAGAT
Source organism: Lophius piscatorius (assembly GCA_009660295.1). Classification (NCBI taxonomy): domain Eukaryota; kingdom Metazoa; phylum Chordata; class Actinopteri; order Lophiiformes; family Lophiidae; genus Lophius; species Lophius piscatorius. The sequence continues at coordinate 32,900 of VRLP01002888.1, forward strand.
TCAAAAATCGGAAACACAAGTTGTCATATATTCATATACTTCACGGACGAGTTTGACGTCGGAGACGTTTAGAGCGTGAGGCGGATAACGCCATCGCGATGAGCTCGACTTATTTGGTTGAGTTTGAAAAAAGCTCTTCGTTCGTGAGAGTCCGTTCACGCAATAATCTTGAATACGATAATAAACTGAAAGTTAACACGTGATGAATACGTTTGAGCTACGGAATAAAATATTCTTGTTCGTCATCTAATCTGCCGCCACTTCGGAAGTTGATTAAAAAAATGATTAAGAAAAAAAAAAAAATGGATAAAAAGAAATCTCTGAATACACAAGATGAGTCCGTTTCAAAAATATCAGAACTCTCTCCCTGTTCTGGTTTCTCCTCAAACAAAAGCGGTTGCATCTCTTCCAAGCTCACATTCTGACATCAGAGTGCGATCGGCTAAAAACAGAACAAGAACACCGAAGAATAAAAACCATACAGTCATTAATTAAAAACACCAGTTGGGTTCTTGGCGTCCCTCGCGACACCGCCGTCCCTCTGACTCTCACACGCTCAAACATGCATGCTAACGTGCACGTGCAGCTCACGTTAGCTTCTGGCTATGCGTGCTAAGAACTACAAACATGGTAGAACCTGTTGCACTACGAAACAACAACGACAACAACAATAACAGCTACGGCTCAGCTTAAAGGGCAATCCTGCGTTTTTACTGCTTTCAGGATAGATTAAGCGGAGGAGGCGCCTCCTGTGGATCAAAACAAGGGGAGTAATGGTTGAAAACAATCGCCACATGGCTCTCACTTTCATTTCTCCCGTTTGCACTAATGGGCAACGGGAGGAAGATCAGTGAGTTGCTCCATCTGTATTTTGGTTCCGTGCCACCAGCTCGCCAGGCGATGGCCCGCTGTGAATGCTCCCACCGCTCCTCCAGATGGTGGGGCCTGCTATGCAACTCTGCATTTTAACAAATTAACAGTGAGCCATCATCCTTCCTTCTTTCTTTCTGTTTTTTTTTTCTCAAGAAAAAAGCAGAAAAAAAAAAAAAAAAAGCAGGAAAAAAAAAGAAGGATGCTCTAAAAAGTGCTTTTGATCATAACGCCGCTCTGTTCCGTCCACATGCTCTCAATTTTCTCCCTGTAAATTCTAAGCCTGTTAATACTTCATACGAAAAACATCAAAGTCGTCCTTTGTGCGGCGGGAACAAAAGAGGAAACGCTGCAATAGGTTATACAGAGAGTTGAAACACAAGCTTTGGAGTGAGATGACCTCGTCAATCAAATATCCCAAAACTGCCAACCTCGGTTTTTATTTTATGTGCTTCTTGTGAAATGGTAAAAAAAAAAAAAAGCAGCCAGCGCAGGCGACAACAGGTGGAAGTCCGTCTGGTGTTCATGCCGGGATCATTACCGACAGCCCTCGTAGGAAACGTGTCTTTAGGCAAATTCAGAACCACACTTGATTATTAGGATTAGAGTCGCCGCAGAAACAGGAGGATTTATTTCAAAGGAGGATGTTTTTAGAACTTTCTGGAGCACGTCTCACAGCACACACACACACACACACACACACACACACACACACACACACACACACAGCTTCACACTACTGCACTGAACAGTAAAGTACTTGTACCGGACCCGTTTTCACGACACGACAAAAATCAAAGAGATCATTACAGTGAAGTTCAGAAATCACATTAGTCTCCCTGTGGTGTTAAGAATGCCAACGTTATTAAGAGCAGATGGAATAACAGCAACACTGGTGCTTGGAGCTCCATCTGCAAACAGGAAAGTCTAACCTCAACAGACATCCTCGTTCCCCGTAATCATTCCCAGACTCCCACTTGTTATTATTTCAGACCAGCCTCCGAGCTGAAAAGACCAGCCAGTAAAAATAAATCCAAGGTTGCAAATTAAAAATATTCCCCCCCCCCCTTCTGCCATGCAGTTTTGCTCAGTTCGTGTTGTGAAAAAGTTTTTTGTGTTTCTAGCAGAGTCTGTAAACCTGTTTTTATTCTGGTGTGTGAAGTATTCACAGTGTAGAAAATAAATGACCTTTAGAGACTCTTTTATGTTATTACACAGCTATAACACGCATTTAAATGAGGTAACGGAAAATTCAGACAGAGGAGCTTGGAGCACATGTATTCTCAGACGCACACACACACATACACACACGCACACTCACACATACACACACGCACACTCACACATACACACACGCAGGAATTCATTGGCTTCTATCTTAGAATTCATAATGTGCAAAAGTTACAGACACAAGTAAAGTCTGAGCGAGAAGCAGGGTGAGACCAGCACCCATTGGGAAACACTCTCACACACACTTCTTCCAGCTCTTCCCTGTCCAACACACACACACACACTAACACACACACGCACACACACATTCCCAAAGAATCTACTCACCGACTTCCCGTTGTAGTAATACATTAAAGAGTTACTGCCCATTCCAGGGACGGGGTAGGCGCAATACATTATAGCTTTAGCAGTTGAGAGGTGATGGAGGAACTGGACAGCAGCACACTGGCTTTCTCTCTAGACATACATCCAAACCGTTCAAAAGGGACTAATAATTCTTCCAGCGCTGGCCTCCACACACGACCCACTCAGAGGAAACTTATGCAAAGCAGGACCGTACCATTACCCGCTGTGGAGAGGGGTGGCTGCGAGAAGGGAGTGGCTGGTGTGGTTCCGTCCCTCTCTTAAGCCTCTAAGTGCTGAGGCGAGGAGGAAAAGGACGAGGGGGCAGGGAGTCGACGGGGAGGTGGGTTTTGAAAAAAAAAAAAAAAAAAGATAAAGGGAAGTGGGAGGGACTGAAAACAAATGTATGAGCGGATTTAAAAAGAGGGGAAATAAATTAATTCCAGGCATAAAAAAAATAAAGTGGACCTGAAATCATGGAATTCAAGGCATGATTTTCTTAATGAGTGTTTGAAAAAAGCGACCAGAACACATTTTAATCCTGAGTGTACAATCTTTTTTTTTTTAAATTCATGATTAAAGGTAAAATCAAACACAAACATCAGGCAGCAGATTCCGCCTGTAAAAGCGCCGCACGCACCGATGAAGGTGATCATCAGTGAGGGACTGAGGACCCAACATGTGAGAAGAAAATGTTCTGATGACTCTGAATCCAGATGATGAGGCGGGAAAAGAAGCAGGGTGTATACATGAGAGTGAAATAGGAGAGTGTTCGGGCCGGGCCTTCAGCTCAGAAGTGTCCATAAACACGGCAACAGCTGCCGGAGAGAAACGTGAAAATAACGCTGTCTTTTTCTAAATCCTGGGGGCGTTGGATGGGGATCGGGGGCTTCGAGGGGCGTGTCCCTGCAAACCACACGGCTCTGCTGTTACCTTTATCATGTCGGAGGAGGAGGAGGAGGGAGGAAGGAAGGACAGGTAGGAGAGGATATTCCGGTTGGAGCCGGCCTAGTTTAGAAGCCTTTCATGTGGACCACTTGAAGCTTCCTGGTATAAAGACGGGACTCCGCCCTCTTTGAGGGCATCATTGTTACAGAGAGATGAAAGCCTCCGCTTCCTCAGCAGAACCGGGCCTTTATTATGGTTTCCTTTCATTACTGTTATTATTTATCTCGCCTTTTCTTCTACGTGCCACTTTTAAACTTTAAGTCCAAAAAAAAGACGCGTCTCCGTGCGGTGGCCGCCACCGCCGCCGCCCGCCATCACACACGGCAAAATATTTAGCGAGGAAGACATAGAAGCCGGGAGAAAACAGGCACCGATCCGGTTTTATAGTGACGCAGCGCAGAACATGTTTCCTGTTTAAATGGGGAAATCATTTTTACCTGACAAAAGTTCACACAGGAGCAGCTCGTAGTTTATTTAGCAAACTTAACCCTTTGATGAATAATTCCATATCTTAGTCACTGTAAAGTTGGGTTAAATTGTCAAATCGTTCAGGTGGAGTATGTTTTTAAATGGTAAGAAAAACGCTGACCTTTGAAAATAGTCCATTTTCATAAGATTAAAGCGTGTTTTTATAAAACAATCCTCACATATCAATATATATATATACACGTATTACATATATTATATACATATATAATATTATATTCGTATTATATGTATATAATACACAAATACACATACATAAATATAACATGTATATATATATATACGTATGTATATATGTTTAAACTCTTTAGCGTATACATGCTGCCACTGGGTCCAATTATAACGGCAAACATTTTTCATTAAGGAAAAGTATCTGAAAATGTGCGTGACCCAACAGATGAGCGAGACATTAAAGGGTTAAAGTTGTCAAATGTGACAGGATATGATAAAACACAGGACAGACGTTGTGGCCTACAGCTCTTCGTCCTTGGAAATATCAGGTTTCCTGACGTGGCTCCAAATCCTTGAGCATGAAAATAACTAAATATGAGAAACTTCTTCCATGTCCCACTGCAAAGATATACATTTAAAGGACAATTCTGAGCTTTAAATGTGCATAAAGGGGTTTCCTCCACGTCTGGAACAATGACACTCTCTTCCATCCAGCATTTGCATCTATTTGCACAGTTTTGACAACATGCGGACATATTGGCAAAAAGCCACCAACTGAAAAATTGCACCCAGGGGTGATAGGGCTTGTTTGAAAACCCCTCTCCTCAACTCCGCCCAGCTGTTCACACCACCCTCTCCACAGACACGCCAGTCATCGCAAGGTGCTTTTCTTGGGATTTGTTTGGGTGTTGAAAAACACTGAGCAAATCCACCGGCTGAGGTCACCCCTATCTCACCCCTGTGGATTAAGCGATGATGTCATCAGACAGGAAGATTGTTTCCTGTAAGAAGCTCTGTTTCTAATTAGGGCGGACTGAGTACACGGGGTATTTAGACCCCCACCCCACAAAATCCTGGCTACGTTATGAATGGACTGATTTTGGACCACTGAGAGTAGAAATAATTCAGGGGGTTTCAGGGACTTCTTTCTCAATATGAAATAAAACACATGATGGAAAGGTGAGGAAACAATGTGTTCTAGAATAATAATAATTATTATTGACATACATACATTCATGTGTGTGTATAAATATACATATATATAGTACTGTAGGTATAGTGTCGTTAGAACCCGTAGATTAGGAATAATGAATACAGCTAGTGTAAACCCTAGATCTGGTTCCACTGCAGACACGAGCCTCAAAAGTAGGCTGGGTTGTTAGTGGCGCTCTTCATCTCCAGACAAACTGCAGCGCTGTCACAAAAACACACGCCTCCCTCTGCAGCCACATTTACACCACCCGTTACATGTGGGGTTGAAGCACCTCATTCAGCATCTGTGCAGAACGTGAGGCAGGAAGGCAGGAAGGCAGGAGGGAGGCGCGACCGTTGATGGCGTAAATTTCCAGCAGCCAACATCCGAGACAATAAAAGCAGATAGTAGAATCTGACTCGATGAATAAAATCAGACAAAAATACCTTCAGCACGATCATGTGACATGGGAGGTAAATGAAGGTTTTTTCATGTAAATACAAGACGTCACTCGCGACACCGACGCACGGCCGTTTTTTTGCTCACGGATCGCCGCCCTGCTGTTTGATCACACAGCGGTGGAGGTGTTGGTTTGTGTGCGTGTAAACAGAAGCGTCTAGAGAAAGGGGCCTTCATTGTAAAGCTGTTGCACAATCTCTGTGTGAGAAACTATTCTCTCTCTCTCTCACACACTTAGAGGCCATCCACAAAACACTTTAGGGAAAAAAAATAAAAAATCAGGACCGGTGGGATAACCTAGATCACAGATCCGACACAAGAGAGATCCGTCCGGTTCACCCATTAACCCAGGAAATTAAGACCCGCCCATCTACATGCACACAGACCTGCGGACCAATGGGAACATCCAGAGGCTGCAGTTTCATTTTGTCCTTTAATTCTGCTTTCCCTGATCGTTAACGTTCTTTATGGCCGATAAACATTTATGGACGATTTTAGCTGGGTTTGTTTGTTTGTCTGCAAGAATACAGGAAAATTACCGGACGGATTTGCCTGATATTTTACCCAGATGCTGGTTTTGCGGTTATCTAGAGAGGGTTAAACGTTGTTGACGTTACGTCATGACCTCACGCCGTGACATCATAATAACCATGGCGAGACAGGGCCCTTTTGGAGTCTACCTTCCAGACTGTTGTGCCTCGGCGGAAGTTTGCGTTCTCCGAGTGCTCTCTAGTTTTTACATGAATCTTTATTTAAAACATGCGCAATTATTTGGATAATATCCTCCTACAGATAAACTCATACATACATTGAATGTAGGATTGATTCAATGAGGGCCTTAGATTTTTTTCTCCATTCTAATTTTGTCCACAGATAGTGTGAATAATAATGAGCTGCAGCCAAAGTGATTCATCACCTCACCGAGAAATGACCCCACTCTTAAAGAAGGATATTAGAACCATTAAGAACACACCTGAAAAAATGAATAACGGGCCTCACCTACGATATCACACAACGTACTGAAGTCGGCTCAAAGCCGATGACGGAAACTGAAAGACAACAAACGAGAAAAAACGGCAGTGAGAAAAGCAGAGTGGCCCACTTTTTGTTTGTTGGGGTAGTTTGCAATTTATACATACATGCTTTTCATATAATGACAATTTAAATTCTTCTTCTTCAAATCAATACCTTGATTACTTCATAACATTCACCTGGATTGGATATCCGCCTCTTCAGACTTATTGGATGGAAATAACAGCTATAATTTCCCAAAAATCGGGGGTTTTAGTGTAAATAGGTCATTCCCCTCCCTCTACCTCCGACGTATCCCAGATGATTTAAATACGATGACTCCTACTTTTTCAAGATCTTGCTGGCAGCCAGTAAAAAATGGCCGTCACCAGATACCGGCTCCAGAAAAGCAGCTGATGTCTTCATAGATATGATATAGATAAATCAGAAAATGACCTATTCAATAAGGTTGCCAAAAGAATTGGGAGAAAAGCAGTTGAAGAAATTCTTGGATAATGAAAGGGATCACTCTTACTAATCTTTTATCCACGCATGTGAATCAGACAAACCTGATCAAACTCAGATCAACCCATGACCTCTGTTCTATTTCATTTGATCCTTTTTTTTCTGGGCGGGGGGGGGGCGGTTTTACTTGTGTTTTTATTTTAATTTTATTTACTTTCCTGGATTGCAATTATTGTAGGAATATTTCTTTTCTATTTCCCCCCCTCCACTACTAAAATGGGCCTTTAAAACAGACACAGGAATCATTTGATGACATAAGAATCAGTAAACACCAGTAAGGACAAAATAAGGATCTCTAAAACCACGAAAACGTCCGGCACAACAAACTTAATCACACACTTCAAATATAATCACCAAGAGGAACATAGCGAGCTAACGCTAGCAGAGCGACTAACGTTAGCAGAGCGACTACAGCTAGCGCGAGCTCAGAGCCACTAGCACTGAAGTCCCTGAATGAAGCCAACATATAAGATATAATGGACTTGGATCTATTCTCAACTCATGGATCTTTCACTTGAAAATGTCATATCAATCGTTTTATGAAACGCACCGCGAAGAAGACGGAGGATACATTCACTTCAAAAGGTCCGAACACATTCACAATGCCGACCCGCGTTGTTACTTCTACTGTAATCCTTCAAAATAAGCCCACTTAAAAAATGCGTTACTCGTTATCGACCGGTCAGACTTTATAAAAATGTCAATCTGTGCATCTTTAATGTAACCAAACTAAGAACGGAGGGGGGAAATGGGACCGCATGTATAGTTGGATCCGAGATTTCTCCATTAATTGTTGAATAAATGTAAATGTTGCTTTCATAACATTTTCAGCTGGAAGAATTTTTCAAAGTTCTGGATAGTATTTTCATTTAAATCAATTTAAAGCACAGACGGGGGAAATCTTGAAGCGGTAACGTTTAATCACAGCTCTCACTATAATTCTTCTTCGGTGTTTGTTTAGTGACAATTACAGCAATCAGCCATAATTTTAAAACCCGTGACAGATGAGGTCTGAATTATCTTGACAGAACAGAACCTGAGAGTGAGTGGGATGTACTGAGCAAGCGTAAGAATCTGAGCGAGGTTGTGGTAACTGGGTCAAAGCGTCTCCACAACCGCAGGTCTTGTTGCAGTCACCTAACAAAGTGGACCATCGAGTGTTCCCCCCCACAGACGAGCTACTGTCGCACAAATTCCGGACAAGGTTCGTGCTGGTTCTGACAGAAAGATGTCAGAACACAAAGAGTTCTGTAGAGCTCCTTTGGCGAGAAAAGGGGACATAAACATAAGGCAGGTGGTTATAATGTTATGGCTGATTGGTGTATATCTTTCTTACTTTAAGAGATTGTTTTATTTCTAATTGTATAATTAACACGCTCCTCCTTATCCTAATTCTGTCTCCGTGTCGGACCTGCATGTCCTCTTTTCTCACGAGGGGGTTGGGAAAAAAAGAAAAACGTCTTCCTGCATCATCTCAACTACAAAGTCCAGAGATGATGATGATGATGATGCAGGACGAGGTCAAAGCGACCCGCTGTTGACGGTCTCTTTATTTTCCTGTTATTTTTGACACACCATGTTGTGGAGCCTGTTAGCGATCTGAAATCTAGATCGGAGTCAATGCCGCACATGAATCACTCACAACAGCCTCGAATGCGAGTAATGACTTTAATCTGGGCATTATTTCTGTCCCCGTCGTCCCTTTAACTCCTCGCTCCCCTCGCAGATGAAAGAGGTCAGACCTCTGGCTTTGTTGGCCTGTTCCATTATCTGATGCCTTTAATGTCGGTGGTAAATTTCAGCGGGCCAAACAAAGATAAACACGAAGGTTTCCAGAAGAGGCTGTAACTGTTCTGCATCATCCCCGTCAAACGGAGGGTGTCTGTCTGATCACCCATCTGATGAGGGCATCTCTGGGGGGGGGGGGGCACAGCCCGTTATATAGTCCGAAACTCATATCCAGAAATAAGATAGACGACCGGAGCTAACAGCAGTGAGATGTTGGAGAACAAACATGTGGAATAATAAAACCCCTTAAAGTCACAACGCCGCGCCAAAGAGTTCACTTTGTATGAACAAACTATTTATATAGATATAAATCCTCACAGGCACCTACAGTAAAGCCCAAATCATTTATAGAATGCTGCCAGAATATACACACACTTACAAACAGGCACCAAACATAAACACACACAGTGTACGTACACTAATTCCTCGGTTTATAACAATAATATTTGCTTTTTTAATTTTTGGCCGGGGATAGCCCCCGTCTCCTGATAAAGTTTATATTCAGTGTTATTGACTTAAAAAGCGCCGATGTATACATGAAGAAAGCAGGGAGCAAAGCCAACGTCTCCGTATCAACAAAGGAGAACCGCTTAGACTTCAGCTGTTTGCTGACTGTAGAACCTTTGGTTCTACAGTCGTTCCAAGCCTTCACTGTAGTTCTGGACTTCAGAACTACAGTGAAGCCTTCACGTAGTTCTGGACTTCACTGTAGAACCTTTGGTTCTACAGTGAAGTCCAGAACTACGTTTCTTTATTGTTTGTAAATTCTAGTAATCCACAAAAATCGGACATTTTATTTAAGGAACAAAATGTAAAAAACAACAACATTCACATAAAACTAATAAGATTTTCACTGGGGTATAAATATGAGGTGACACAGGCCCGGTGAGGATAGAAAAGTTGTAGAGCTGTACAAATCTGGCAATGGAGACAAGAAGATCTCCCAGCAGCTCAAGATGTGAGTTTCAACAGTTTGATCAATGATGACGAAGTTTAAAGAGACTAGAGATGTTAGAAATCAGCCTGGAAGAGGATGTATCTATAAACCGACCCCGCACACTGTTAGGAGGATGGTTGGACTGTGAAAGACTCTCTCTACCCACTGTGAAGTCTGGTGGTGGATCTCTGATGCTGTGGGGCTCTAAAAGGTCCTGGACATCTTGTTAAAGACATGGTTCCATGGACTCCATCAAACACCAGCAGATACTGGATGAAGACCTAAAAGCCTGTCAGGAACCTTAAAGTGGGTCGTGGTTGGACCTTCCAGCAGGACAATGATCTGAAGATCACCTCAACATCAACCCAAGAATGGTTCAGAGTTCACAGAATAAAGGTTCTGACATGTCCATCCCAGTCACCTGACCCAAACCCCACAGAACATCTGTAGGATGTGCTGCAGAGGAGAGTCCACAAGCGTGGACCTCAGAACCTGAAGGAGCTGGAGAGGTTCTGTAAAGAGGAAAGATCTCAGATCTTCTTCACGTGTCCTCAGACCTCATCACAACTACAGAAGGAGACTCAGGGCTGTTTGTGTGGACAAAGGGGCCGGAGCAAAATATTAAATGCAAGGTGTCAACAATTGCGGGAAGTTTTGTTATTTGACTTAGATGCTCGAATTTTTGGAATGATTTGAATTAAAGATGACGGATTAAGACGATAAAGACATTTTCTGATTCTCATTTTACTATTTTTTTTTTTTTTTTAAGGAGCCAATAAATTCTGCATAATGGGGGGGTTGGGACTCGGTCTTACACTTTACGTCTGCGTGGACGACAGAACCAATATGAGACTTTGATGCGGGTGGATGGTGCCTGGAGGAGCAGCAGAAGATAATTGTAATAAAATTGTGATCTTGGTTCGTACGTCTATGTGGGGCGCCAACCTTCTCCCCCAACCAACGACAAGGCAGCGTTAAATGAATCAGAGCAGCATAAACAGAAACAGAGAGAGAGAGACAGAGAGAGAGAGAGATTAAGACGGAGAGAGAGAGAAAATAGAGAGACAGAAAGAAAGCAGAGAGAGAGAAAGAAAGCAGAGAGAGAGAGAAACCAGAGAGAGAGAAAATAGAGAGAGACAGAGAGAGATTAAGACGAAGAGAGAGAGAGCAAATAGAGAGAGAGAGAGAAAGAGAGCGAACGAGACAGAGAGAGAGCCAGAGAAAGAGAGAAATAGAAAAAGGGAGAGAGAGAGAGACAGAGAGAGAAGAGAGACAGAGAGAGAGAAGAGAGACAGAGAGAGAGAAGAGAGAGAAAGAGAGAAAAGAGAGAGAGAGAGAAGAGAGACAGAGAGAGAAAAGAGAGAGAGAGCGAGAAAGAGACAGTGAGAAGAGAGAGAGAGAGGGTTGCCACAGGAAGGTAATTGGACATAAATCACTTCAGTCAAATATGTCGATCATGAAAACATGATCTGCTGTGGCGACACCTTATGGCGAGAAGCGTAAAGATAAGGGGGAAAAAAGGTAATTCCAAATGAGATTACATATCAACAAAATAAAAATCTAGTCTTTAATCATATAGAATCAAACAGAGTCTCAGTACATTTTCTGGATGTGCAGACATTCTGGTGACATAATTCAGTGTTATTTCTAACAGCATGTTTATTTTAGGGGCACAAATGATGAGGACAAAGAAAATGCTGCTGCAACAGAAGTAAAGCAAAAAAGGACAAAAAAAAAACTAACGACTTGGAGAAATCAGTCTGTTTGCTTGACTTGATTAATGACCTGCGGAACAGAACGCACACTGCTCCGGGAAATGAGTCCAGAAAAGTCTGCTGACCTCCTTACAGGCACAAAAACTGTTCTTCCGCTTTACTGACCTGCTGTTTTCCTCGCCTGTCCCGCCTTGCGTCGTCACGCCCGCACTAAAACGACGCTGGCCTGAAGAATCAGCGGACGTGACGACATGTTCAATAACATTGTGACTATTTTTACACCTGAAGAATAAAAAAATAAAAAAAAAGTGTCACCTGCAGCCTTAAACCATTCTGCTGGGTGAAGCTTCTCTCGTGATACTGATCATGACCTCGGATGACCCCAGCTGTTTACATGAGGACTTATTGACGCGGCCCATCCGTAGTCTTTTCTCTGTCTCTCACACTGGTGTGTGTTCTGACCCGCTTTGGTTCAAAGGAATGAGAGAAAGGAGCTACTTCCTCTGCGACAAGAGCGTCGAGCTACTGTTGAATATTATGATATGGCGTCTTTGAGCTGCTGGAGGCAGATGGGTAGAGAGAGAGAGAGAGAGAGAGAGAGAGAAAATAAACACATCTTTTGAATGTCAGGCACCAGACAGAACTGCGAGGAACATTTCTGGGTCTTGCGTCTCTGAGCCTGCAGCCGTCTTCCTGTTCTTGAAGCTCGCGGTACAAATCTCTTAAGAAACAAGCGTGTCTGAGTGATCCGTCAAAAGCAAATGTCAATCTATTTTGTCATCCACACTCAGGGTTCTCGCCCGCTCCGGTCCCCGAGGGGGGCCGAACCTCAGCCCACCACCATCTCTCTCTCATCCTGCGGCCCGTGGTCACCGCAGCCAGCTAGGAAGTGTCAAATCAAGCCCATGTGTGCCATTTACACAAACTTACACGCACACGCACGCACACATGCACATAAACATTCACAGACGCACACACACACACACACACAAAAATACACACACGCACAAACATGCACACGCACGTACACACTTAAAGACACACATACACACAACTGCACAAACACAGGAACTCACGCACACATGCAAACAAACATTCACAGACGCACACACAAGCACAAACAAACACAGGCACACAAACACACACAAAATACACACACGCACAAACACAAAGACATACACAAACATGCACGCACACACACACACACACACACAAAATACACACACGCACAAATACACACACGCACAAATACAAAGACACACACAAAGACACGCATACACACAAACACGCACAAAACACCCGATAAACACGCGCACACACACACACACACACACACACACACAAAATACACACACGCACAAATACAAAGACACACACAAAGACACGCATATACACAAACACGCACAAAACACCCGATAAACACGCGCACACACACACACACACACACCATGCCCTTGCAGCTTCCCAGAAATATCCTACAAGATGCAGTTCTCCTCCCCCCTCGTCTTCATCCCTCCTGTCAGACAGGTGCCTGCACAGCTGCCCATCAGCATCCCTCAGCGCAGAACCGCGTCTACGCCATGACAGCACGCGTCGTCCTTCACTCTCACGCTACACGGTCCGATAATGAAAGGAGCCAATTAAAAGCAGAGTGTCCACTGTTACTAAAAGAAGCCTTCGCTGTCCTCCCCGACAGCAAGGGTACATATCCCCGGAAAGCCCCCAATCTCCTGTGTTGTACGAGTGATAGTGACTCAATGGTGAAGATAAATACAGTAAACTAGTTTTTCTGAGCTCTCCTAGTGTCGATTCACAGGAGATGAATTTAGACACATATGGACTAAAGTTTGTGAAGTAATGGACGAGAAACTGTGTTTTTCATTTCAGCCAATTTGGATCAAATCAGAGATATGCTTGGGAGGTAACTGTGGGAAAAAAATGTCCCTTAGTGAGCGAAATACAGTAAATACCAGTAAAATATAAGTTCGATCTACTTGAGACCGTTCATATCAGGTACATTAAGACTAAATTGGACCAACGGTTAGGAAGTTAAAAGTGTTTTTCTTCGAAAAGCCCCCCCTAGTGGGGAAAATATGAACTATTAGAGTAAAATATGATGTATGCATGAGCGATCTCCTCGAGTCGAGTCATATGAAACAAATCTGGACGAAATCAGACCAACGGTTGAGAAACTATGGCCCCAAACTTTTAGAGATAAATCTCCACCTAGTGGTGGAAATATGCAACCGACTTTTCCCAAAATCAAAACACTTATTCTTCACACTGAGGTGGTGTAAAGTTCTGAAGAAGATCCATGAAACAGTTTTTGAGTTATCTGCAGCGAGGGGCGACGACGATTCTATAATAATCCCGACTTTTCGGGGGTTTTGTAATTAAAACAATAAATAAAACGCTTAATAGCCCATAATAAGGATCATTAGACCATCACACAATTACAACCACATCTGCAGTATCCCACTTCTGTAAGCACACATCCACCAGAGCCCGGAGGAGAGTGTGTGTGTGTGTGTGTGTGTGTGTGTGTGTGTGTGTGTGTGTGTGTGTGTGTGTGGCAGAAGGAGGAGGCCTAGAAACATTTAAATGTTTACAATCAGCAGCTGGTCGCTCCAGATAGCCTTGACATCCCGGTACACTCCAGTGTCAAAAAACGAAATGCACAGAGGATGTGCTCCCGTAAATATTTTGATTCAGCTCTATCATGTGGTTTACACACACACACACACACACACACACACACACACACACACACACATCATGCTTGGACTTGCAACTTACATTGCCCATGTGATTTAAGACGACTGCATTTATTTTTAGACCGAGCGGCGAAGAACGCAAGCTCGGGAGGAAAAGAAGGGGGATTGGAGAATGAAATAAATAAATAGGAAAAAATTCCCAGCAGTCGACATAATGATAGGAAGAGTTGTGTTGATTTTTTTCCTCCCCCCCCCCCACAAATCAAGCAGCTATTCAGGTCCCTGGTGAGACTCTCACGCTTGCTTACACAAGCAGAAGCTTTCAGCGGCATCTGCAGCTGCATTCATGCTTTGCAGGTAGGCAGCAAACTCTTCACACAGCTGTAGCTCCGACTCCAGGTGCGTCTTCCACTCGACACTCCCCTCAACACGACCCGCAGCCCCGCCCCCACGACCCCCTCACCGCCGCCGCCGTGTCAGAGGCAGAATCACAAACACGTGTCCAGGCTGATAATTACCTTCAGACTGACACGTTACCCTCTGCAACCTCTTCACAATTACATTCAACCCTTTAATGTCCTCGCCAAGAAAAAAAAAAGAGGAGAATTATTTTACTTTGTATATTTTATTTGTTTGGGGCTTTTGTTAATCTTATAAATTAGATAATCAAAGTTCAAGTATGTTTTATACAGTAAAAAAAAACAACTTTTGTATTTCATTGAACATTTTAATTCCATTAGTTCAATCTTTTGGTAAAGCGTGTTATTAGAAAAATATTTTATATGCCTTAATATGTCAAAAGAAAATCCTACTTTCTCAGTAGCCAAGGGTAACACGTCTTCCTCAGGGCCCCATCCTTGGCCCCTTCCTGGTTAGCATACACATGCTGTCGTTGGGTCGTAGTCTGAACAGGTTCAGTCACATTTCTTCGATAAGAAATAGTGACTCAAGGTTAGACGTTCACCGATAGATCGGCAATGGGAGGCTAAGTTCGACGTAATCAGCAACCGGCCGAGCAGCCTCACGTCGCGTACGCACGCACACCAAGCGTGAGCTTCCACGACTTGTGTTTTCAAGTAAACCAGAAAACACAAAGCTCGCAATTTGTAGTACCAGCAAGAACAAAATAAGCTGTGAAGGAACAAACCCGAAAAGATTCAGCACAACGAGACGTCATATTTAATCACCGTGAGGAACATAACAAGTTTCAAGAAGCTAACGTTGACATAGCGGCTAAGGCTAGCTTCAAAAGCAAGTTTCAAGAAGCTAAGAAAGCAGATTGGCTAAAGCTAGCGAGAGCACAGAACCTGCCACAAGCTCCCAAGTCCCTGAACAAAGCCAACATAGAACATATAATGGACTTACAGTTTTATTTTCACTTCAAAATGTAGTTTAATTGGTTTAAAAAAATGCACCGCGGGGAGGATGGAGGGTACATTCATTTGAACGGGTCAGAACAAATACAAAATGCCGACCAGCATTACTGCCACTGTAAGGGGCGGCTGTAGCTCGGTGGGTAGAGCGGCCGTCTCCCAATCAAAAGATCAGAAGGTAGCTGGATAAAGTCCCACCAGGGTCTACTTGTTGTAGGGTCCTTGAGCAATACCCGATACCCTAGCTCCTCAAAGGCTCCGCCCACTGCTCCCTCAGGGATGGGTCAAATGTTGTACTGTGTATCGCTGTATGTTATCAATAAAGCATTTCTTCTTCTTCTTAATCCTTCAAAATAAGAGCACTTAAAATATATTACTCAGTACGCTTAATTAAAGCCGGTCAGACTTTATAAACATCAATGCCCCTCTTCTCAAAAGGAGCCCAACCAAACAGTTGAGCAGGGTTTGAGGGTTTAAAGGGTTTAAGGTGCTGCAGGTAGCTTCCATCAGTTCATACCACCCTTCCTCACCTCTGCCTCCTCCTCATCCGAACACCTACTAAAAGCTGCTAGACGACCTCCTACTCAAACACCCCTAACATGTTTCATCTATCGGAAACTGTCTTCATGTTTTTCCCTTCGCTGTCAGCGGGTTATGAGACCCGCAGTCCTCTATTCAACACCACCATCTTTATTCTTTCAAATTGGATCAAAGACTAACTGGGATAATTCCTCCAATCTCCGGGCCTTATCTTCTGAGCGGCGCTGAGTGACAGGAAGAAGCTTTATTTTATCCCGTGCTCCGTCGCCGTTCTCCCCCATCCAGCGCCGTACGGTTGGATTGTACTCTTATGAGTCACGAACCGCACCTGCGCCCATGTGTTAAGTACTGACAAATAAAAGCCCGGCGTCCATTTACACAACAAAGAGATGTAACCCGCGAGGCAACGATTCTTCACTGCCTCCCTCCGTCTGACAAGACCTCCAATATATCACTTATTTAAGAGGGAGGCGCGTTCCTGCCGCTGCTGCTTCTCTCCCTCGCGCGCTGACAAACCTCTTTCAAACACAAATCCAGAAACAAAAACACATGCCAGCCTTTTATGTTCCCGCGGCCTGTTTCGCGTACTGGATTTCAGAGCAGCGGCAGCAGAGGTGACGATTATCAAAGCTCCGATAAGCTAATCCAGTCTCGCACGCCGAAAAAAAACTCCCTTTTATTGTTTAAGGGGAAGCGAAGGGTGGGATTTTGGTAAACCAGTTGCTTCTTATTAAAAAGAAAGGAGAAAAAAAGAAAAATCTTTGTCTTGTAAGAGTTCTAGGAAATCTAAAGCAACGGATTAATAATAAATAAATAAATAAAAAAAACCTTTGGCGAGCCACCAGGGTTTTAACAATGAACATCTGACTTACTGATTTATGCATATTAATGAGCTTCAACACCCGCTGTCTCAGCGAGCGCAAGCTGAGCTCCACACTTCTCTGCATCCTAATGGTTCCTGCTCCGCCGGGATCGTTACCAATAGAAATCTCAGATATTCCCTGCTATTAATCTCTGTCTGTCCTCCTGTTCGGCTACGTAATGACTAATTAAACATCAAAAGAGCAGAGCTGGGGATCCGCTCTGACAGCCTCCCCTTCTCCCAGGGGAGGCCATGAGGAGGCTGGACTGTGACAGGGCAGCAGCGGAAATCAATCACCTCAAGGTGCACACACACACACACACACACACACACACACACACACACACACACACACACACACACGTATCTACACACACTCACAGAAACACAAAATAATGCACACAGAGACATTTACATACTAACGTCAAACAACAAACATGAAAAAGTCAGAACTTTAATGAACGGGCGACGGTGGCGTCACCGGAGAGCAAGGAACACAAAAACAAATGAAGTCCCGCATGTGATGATGTCAAGTGATGTGGCGGCGGCGGCGGCGGCGTCGAGAGCACTCCTTGTGTGTGAGAGCATGCAAGCAGCATGGGTGTGTGTGTGTGTGTGTGTGTGCGTGTGTGTGTGCGTGTTTGTGTGTGTCTGCTTAAGTGAGCTCACTATGAAATCTATTTATATAAGAGGTAGATGATCTTCCACTCACAGATGAAGGCAGCCCAGGAGGGACCTTGCGAACCTTTTTTGTTTGTAAAGGATCTGTGAAGAGATCAAAGCACATCGACTCAATCACAGGCGAACAGAGGCGAGTGTGTTCGCACTCACAAGCACGCCACAACACACCATCAAAATCCACTTTGTAGCACTGGGGTGCATTAGCTACTGTGAAAATTAGGATTTGCACAGAAACACAAAGGAGCTTCTGATGATCGACACTGGATTATCAGGTTTTCTTTGGTGAGAACTTCATTTTTTATGGACAAACTTTTCTTGCCTCGTATAATTTTCATTTTGGTTCGACTGAATTTACATTATTCTCTTTGACAGGAGCTAATGGTGCCGTGCTACAATGTTCTAGTGCAGTATGTATAAAATCTTCTCCACAGTAGAATAGAATAGAATGGAATAGAACAGAATAGGACAGGACAAACTTTATTAATCCCTATATATTCAAGTGTTAGCAGCTCTAACATTTATAAAGTGACAGCAGTAAATGGGAAAAATATGCAATATGCACATACACACATCAGAAATATTGGAGACATGTTTTCACTAATAAATATAATCCAAAACATATTTGGGCTTTTTCTTGAATATGATTTTAATAAAAATTGTTTATTTTTTCAGTTGATACCTTTTATCTAAAGGTTCTGATTACCTAAAAAAGGCCTTATAAGTTAAGAAGAATGTCATTTTAGGTCTGTTTGTTTAACAGTCATTGAGAATGCACTGACCGATGGGCAGAGGGTCTGCTGGAGGACGTCTCCTAGGATTGGCTGCGGTGAAGGAGTATAACGGTGCAGCAGACTTCCCTGGGGGGGCCACTGATCCAGGCCTCGCCGACCCGACGTCAGGCCTTACAGAGGTCTGAAAGAGATTACAAAAACACAAATCCTTGAACGTAACATCAGCTGAGTTTGATTAATTAATTCATTGTAGTATAAACTGGGTCTACGCCGTCGTCCCCGAATTGTGTTTATTTATATGATAGAATCTTAATTCAACTCCAGAATAGTCTTTTCTGTCAATAACAGGATGGAGAAAAGAATGTACGCATCAACAGTGAGCCTTCCACAAATAAATAAATAAATAAATATCATATTTGAAACTAGCATAAATAGGATTTGTATGCATGATCAACTATTAGGTAATAAAAAACTCCGGTTTATTGACTTTCATCTAAGAGCCTGTGAGGAAATCACCACATCATCCCAGAACCAACATCTCACTGGGTTAACCTCTCGACCTCTGCAGCTCCAACAATCTGGGTTAAAGGACCAATTAAGGGGCTTGGTCTAATTAGAGTAATCCGCTGCATCCGACTGATCAGAAATCAGCAGGCCGTCACGCAGCAATCAGTTAATATAAGTTAATATAAGACTATAGGAGTTATGACAAGATAAGCTGAGTTAAGATAGGATAGGATAAGATAAAATAAGATAGGATGAGATAAGTTAAGATAAGATGAGCTAAGATGAGAAAAGATGAGATAAGAAGAGTTAAGACAAGTTAAGATAACTTGAGATAGGATAAGATTGGATGAGATAAGATCAAATGAGTTAAAATAAGATAAGGTGAGATGAGTTAAGATAAGATAATATAGGAAGAAATTAATTCAGATAAGATGAGAAGAGTTTAGATATGATAAGATTAGATAAGATAAGATGAGTTAAGATATGATAAGATTAGATAAGATAAGATGAGTTAAGATAAGATCGGATAAGATAAGATTAACAAACTATATGCAAACTAGATGACATGGTGATTCAGATATTCACACTTGAAATGTTACAAACTCATTCCCAGCTCCTATCAAGTGCAGACTAAGGATCTCCGCTGTGTCATGTGACGTGATGAGCTGTTTGTGAGTAATGTTGTACAGTATTTTCCACATGGCTAACCGCTGTGTGTAAATTAGATTAAAAGATCAATCGTCCCAGACCGAACATTTATTTGGCTTAATTAGTTAGAAATGAAAGATTACACAGAGGAGTGAAAAAACGACTATAAATCAGTTGGTCTATTATTGTGTAATTGTTCCACTCATTATTATTTATACTTCATATATTGTTATGGCAGGTTTGCTAAATCTATAATATCATTCACTCTGTGTAAAGAAATTATATTTTCATTTATCTTCCCATTCTTTATTCCCAGTTCTCTGACGACGTAAAAACATTCCTCACCTCCTCCACATGTATTAGCTCTAAAGATTAAAAAATGACCATTCATTATTGGACATCATTCTTACAATTCCATTTCCTAGGATTAAACTGTCCATCTATGTGTGATCCCAGCTCTGTCTCAGAGAAGGCTGAGACTTTCGGCTGCGACCAGCAGCTCTGTACTTTACTCTGGCCTGAAAATTTCCCCTTTGGCAGCCGCCATTTTCACGATGGAGGCTGAAAATTGTCATGATTTGTTTACATGGAACAAAACAGTGGTGGAACAATGGTGTGGCGTGAAGAAAAGAATCATTTGCGTCCCCTGTTAGGTTGAGTTTAATCTAACCCTCTGCTTCTCTTTCCTCTGTTGGCCCATAAAACGCTAACAGAACCGGTGCTGTCTCTTCACATATTTTGTTGATTTCCATCTTTGAGTTAGCTGCTAATTGCTACGAGATGCTCTTTGAGTCCTCTGGTTGTCTGCTGCACATTTAATATGTCATCAAAGTGTCAGACTCAACATGTCTTTCATTTCTGCCTTGTATTCATGCAGATGCCTGCTTCGCTTTTGTTACTTCAGTGTTTCTCAAACATGGGTGTTGCTTGGGCGGCCCGCCCAGGTAAATCAAGACCCGTCCAAGTCGATAAAATCTGAATTTCCTTTTCTTTCTTTTTTTTTAAAGTAATGCTCGCAATTGTCATTTCATGATGCACTCATTCATAGCCGGAGTAAATGAACACAGACCTTTGGACCAATGGGAGCATCTACAGGCTAAAGGTTAATTTTGACCTTTTATTCTGTTCTCCCTGAACGTTAGCGTTCAATTTGAAGAATAAGAAACAGTTCTTGGAATGAGAGACAAAGGCTTCCAGGTGGAGTCTGGAAGTTTATTACCTCACAACATCGTGGAAAAATTAATAAGCGCTTAGTCCGTTAGCTCAATGCTAACATATAATGGGAATTTCCATCTATATATACTAACCGAATTAGCATTGACGGTGCAACAAACAATAAACACGTACGCACAAATAACTATTTCACTTTATATAATTTGTAAATAAAACTTGAGAAAGTGTTTGAGAGGCTTGAGACGCTGCTCGGAATATAATTTTTTTGATGATAAAGAGGTGCAAACTACGAACTTCTGTTCTAATTTCATCAGGGAAGAACACACACACAATGGCGACTGGCTTTACTTCAAAATAAGATCACTTAAAATACACTCTAATAGTTATTTATTAAGCGTTATTTATTTTAAATATGAAATAGAGTGAGCAGAAGTTACTGTCAGTGTTTAGTCATACACAAATGGTACATCAGATTTGGGAAACATTCCTGAAGAGCTTCTAACGCCGTGACAAAAAAGTAAAAGTTTAAAAGTCTTTGATCATGATTTATGCCCTTATTGTCACAAACACAATAATGACCACGTCCTTGTTCCGCCACCAAGTTCTGCTGTCACATCAAGTTTGATGAAAGTTTGCAGGTTTGTCTATGAGCTCAAGACAATGAGATTGACACGACTTTTAAACCAATCACACGTCTAGACCAATTCTAGACTGATTCAGACTCGATCCCTGATGTCGATGCCTTTTGACAAAAAACTGATGATTCATTCTGACGCCTTCTGTTTCTAATTCATTTCAGATTTGTGAATGTTTATTTTCCTCTGTTCTTCTGTCTATTAGCGACACTGTCTCAGCGGATCATCTGTTTCCATGTTGAACCTCCATAAAATCTTCCTCTGTCGCAACAACCAACTACATGTCCTCTCTCACCAGGTCCGGAAACGTGTGCAAACCATCTGAATCTGTCCTCTCTGACTTTGTCTCCAGGACGTCTAACCTGGACTGTCCCTCTGATGTCTCCTCTCTAATCCTGTCCTTCCTCCTCACTCCCAGAGAACATCTGAACATCTTCAGCTCTGCCTCCTGTCTTCTGCTCAGAACCACCGTCTCTAAACCAACCAGCAGAACTGCTCTCACCTCCATCTTGAAAACCGTTCCCTTCACTCCTGCTGCTGCTCTTCTGTCATAGATAACTCCTTACACTCTTCTACAACCACTCCATCCTGTCTGCACTCGCTTCTTCACCTCTTTCCTAGCCTCCTAATAACTGTTGCTGTGAACAGTTGACATCAAGTCTTCAAACTCCTACACCGTTTCCACCTCTACTCTTTCAACCTCATCGTTCCTCCTGCCTCCTGTATTCTGTCTCGCTGCCACTGACCTTCATTCCCTCTTCCTCCACCTCTCCAGGTTCTCCTCCACCAGCCCACTGCTCTCACTACAGATTGCAATGTCATCAACCAACATCAGACTCCTGCCTGACCTCATCGGTCAGCCTGTCCATCACCATAGCAAACCACAAGAGGCTCAGAGCCCATCCTTGATGCAGTCCCCCCTCCACCTCCACATACTTTCCCGACGTCATGTGATCCCACAACTCCTCCCTTGTGCATTTCTAAATCCACAGTGACACAATACATCTCCTTCTGAACCTCTCTAGACTTCTTCATCAGAACTCTCAAACCGAGACCCGTTTGCTTCAAATTCGGAAAATCACCTCCTCCAAGGTCATAAGTGTCTGGATATCCTGTTTGGTACGTCAGGATATCCATGACATCAAAGCTGTGTCCCGCCCACATTAAGTTTCTATGAACCCTGCTGAAGTTTGTAGAGGAGGTGGAGTGACGTGGATGGATGAACACGTGGATACGTGGCGTTCAGGCACCCACTGTGAATTTTCTACTCTTAGAAAGAGTAAGATCCTTGATTATTCTAGAATAAACAGGAAGCCCAGGAGAGGCTTCTGTTAATAAATAATGGACCGCTGGTTCTGGCAGAAAAGCCGGACGGCTGTGTTTGTGGTAGTTGGAGAGGGAGGAGCTCTTATTTAGACAGGAAGAGAGGGATTTTCAGTTCTCCAGCCTTGTTTAAACAAAGGCATGGATTGACTTTTTGAAATCGCTTGAAAACTAAGTCTAATTCAAGCAACATTTTTATAAGTTATGGAAAATCCAGAGAGTTAAAACCCAGAAATGAACTCATTAAAATGAATGTTTTCCAATACAAAGGGATTACCCTGAGACGGAGGAGCTTACTATCCGTATAATCGTTAACAGTATGAGTGAACAGAACTCTGCCGGGACAGGAAGTGTTGAATTAACTTGAACTTGAACATCAGATGAGAAACGTACCTGGCAGCCAGACGCTCCAGCGTCCCTCTCATAGCCAATAAACGAAGCTCTCTCCGATTTACCTGCAAGAACAAATAAAGGACAGAAATTAAAAACTTCTATTCGAATTTTATATTTTATGGTACATTTGGACCTTATTGGAATAGTTAATGAGTACTTTTTTCTTTTTGGGGGGGGATATTGGTAACATATGATGCAGGTTGGAAGGAAAGTGACAGAGGGAGAGAGAGAGAGAGAGAGAGAGAGACAGAGAGAGAGAGAGAGAGGAATGACAATTATTGCATTAACCGTCTGATGTTTATTTGATATAATTTACCACCCTCCTCTTCATCCTTCAGAATATGTGAGAGTTTAAAACACTCAGACTAATTAACTCGGGCTTCTATCATGACATGACGTAGAAATTTGATTCCCTCAGGTCGGCTTACAGCGTCGGACATAAAAGAACCGACCTAACAACAAACAACAGATGTGAAGCAGTTAAGAGACGTGAACATCTAAAGTTCTCTAAGGTGAAGCAGAGCGGCTCCTCACCGTAAGAAGAACCTCTTAAAGGCCAACCTGGCAAGCTGAGCTAACATTAGCCGAGTGGCTAAAGCTAACACGAGCTCAGAACTGGCCACGAGCCATGAAGTTCTCTAACATATGATGTCATAGAACATATGATGGACGGAACGAGGCTTAGGAGAACAAGGATACATCATTTTCAACAGGTCAGAACACTTACACAATGCCTACCAGCCTCACTTCAAAAGTAATCCTTCAAAATAAGAGCACTTAAAATACATTACACATTATGAGAGCAGTCAGACCTGATCGGTCAATCGGTGCATCTGTGAATTAATGACAGATTAATGAACTGTCAGAGAGTCCCTGTAGGTGTCACATTCAGTGTTCTACCCTTAAGGGTGCGCTCAGCCTTCAGGGGAAATAAAAACTAAAACACACATGAGTCACACACATCACAATTTGCAAACTCATCACTTTTACTCCCCAGGAAAAACAAACAAACAAACAAATGAAAGCTCAAGGGGGGAGAATATGATGAATAACTCTAACAGCGCCATGCATTATTTTGGTCCGACATCCAAATATCACGAGCTCAGACACAAGCGTTGGAACTAAATTCTGTTGACTCTGGGGAAAAGGCGAGATATTTCCTTGCGAGTTAAAAACTTGCACAGGCTGGATGTTTTGTCACGCGATGACTGATCTGAACGTTGCATTCACAAGTGCAGGTGAACACCGGCACATCTGGGAGAATTCACATGTGCTTATCTGAGCGGTCCTGGAGGAGACCGGTGGTTCTGCATCTGTGCAGACCGTCTCCAGAGACCGAGCCGAGGAAACCGGGTAAGTTGGTTCGACAGGCAGCATCGCGGCCGCGTGCAGTTCTGAAAAAGCAGCCTTGCAAAAAAAGGAAATAGGATTAAATTGTCGGTTACCACCAACGTTTCCCCAGTCAGGGCGCGATGATGAAACATCTCTTTTGAGACGGAGGGCTTTAATTTCCTGTCTTAAATCCACAGACACAGGGTGTCGTTCATTTTCCTTGCTAAAGCGTCTCCTGGGGAAACGGTCTGGTCAAGTGAGCGAGTTAAATATTCATCAGCAGCATGTGTTTTGTCACACAGACTTAATGCACCACATTTAAATAATTGATGTCCACTGCTGTAGTTTCAGGGCCCGGCGTCTCGGTCCAACAAAGCAAACATACGGCTGGATGTCCAGGCAAACATTCTGTCATCGGTGAGACGCCGGCTTCTCTCGCCAAACCCACCAACAAAGACAGAACTGGTTTGAATAGGACGATACTTGAATACATTCAGTGTGATATTACACGTCCACAGACCAGCTGCAGCCGCTACTTCAGCTTCTTTTGTTGAATTTAGATTTTAAGATTGTGCTGATTGTTTTGAGAGCCTTAACTGGGTCAGCACCGTCTTATCCATCTTCTTCCTGTCAGTCGTTCTGTTCAGCACTTTGCTCAAACCGTTTTGGTTGTTTTAACGTGCTTTACAAATAAAGTTTGACTTGTTTTGACTTTGACATACACTTTAAAAAAAAATATTCTTGACACATTTATAATTATATGTTACAGATGCTGCTCTGGTAAGACTGATAATGTTTCTTCTTTTTAATCAACACTCTCCACAAATCTGTTCATGAACATATAAAAGACCTGAAAATATCGTAAAATGATAAAAGCGCGGCATGAATTTCTCGGAGAAACCAGTGGAAACAGAAGAAGCATAAATTCCGTCTGACTTCATAGATGAAAAAGTCTCTTAGCTTGTTTAGTGTCTAGTTAAAGATGCAGCAGCTGACCACTTCCTGTGATGCATCTCATTATAGAGAGCGGTGGTACACTGTAAAAAGAGAATTGTTTGATTAAATTAAATTAACTATCTCAAACTTAAATGAGTGAGTGAGACTCAATAATAGTTGATGTTATTTGGGTTAGTAGTTGAAGTCATATCTTTAATTTGATCAACATTTTTGTATTTTTTTGCAGTGCAGAATTAGACCTCAAAGTCATAAAAAGGGGAAATTCCGGCTTTGGAATTTCATTTTTCCTTTTTTTTTACCATCAAAAAGGTTTTTGTTTTTGTTATTGGTGCATGACTTTTAGATTACTTTATAACCTACAGCATTTAATTACAAATTTTACGCACTGCAAAAAAGGGAATTGTTGATTTAAAAAAATTTTTTTTTTAATTCCACTGGTTACATAATTAAATAAAATATTCTAATATAACTTAAAATTTAAAAGTCAATAGTAATCTATCTAATTAAGTGTTTTTTTTTAAAAGTGTTTGCAGATAACTTAATGACTCGCTCAAAGTGCTGAAAGGAATATCCTGTAGGTGTTTGACCTCATCACCAATTTTTCCTTTTTTTCAAATCCCAGCTTCAAAATCGCCACAACGAAGGAACAAAAACCTACTTTTGCACGACTCGATTCAAAGTTGGAGTCTTTGTGACTGTCTCTTACAGTTAGTCGTGAGGATACATATTTATACGGCTTAAGTTAAGTAGAACAAAGTGATATATCAAGTGTAGCATATGCTGGGTTAGCCGCTTCTAAAGCTAGAGGGCCTCAATTAGATGAATATAAATATACTCTTGTCAGACAGTGACAAAATCGCCTGTCAGATGGATACTGTAAGTTCCGGTGTGAAAACAGGCCACTGTAATTATCTGTGTATCTTTAAAAAGATGTGTAAAATCTCGGATGAGGCATCCAAAAGAGCGGCTTAGTTCATATTCTAAGGGCAGGAAACGAAGGCAGCATTAATCAGTTTTATGCTTAAAGGTAGGAGGTCACAAACATCAAGTGATAGCTGATGATTAATAGTCGTACAAATTACTACAATTAAAAATGTTATTATAGTTAGGTATTTGTGTTCCCTTGGTTCCTTTGATTCCTTTGAGTTTCCTTTGAGGATGGAGTTGGGGGCTCAGTGGGCTGAACAGGGACGCTGAAGTGAGGGGCGCAGGAGACGACCGGCTACCGAGTATCCGAGAGATACTCAAAGAGTTTGTTGGAGTCGTCGGTAGATTAAGAGGCTTGAAATAACCCACACATTAATGGATTCCAAATCATGGCTACTGTTGTGTCTTGTTCCTTTGATGTTATATACTGGAGAGGAAAAGGACATGACGCAAAAATGTATGTTTAACAAAATGCCCCACTCAAAGTCTCGGAGTGTGGAGCAGAGAATAAAACAAGGTGATGAAAACATGAAGAGAATGAGAGAGGAAGAACCAAAGTATGATTCGGAGGTAAGTTGGTGGAAGTTTGCGTTCTCCGTGTGCTTTTTTCTGGTTATTAGCTTAAAACGGAAGTGTGTCCACTAGGCCGCCGCCGTCATCCCTGACAGCAAGGATTTATTCCTGAAAAAAAAAACAATCTCCCTGCGTTGTACAAGCAATCTAAAATAAAATAAAATGAGAAGTTCTGTCAGAAAAACTGTGTTTTTCATTAAAAGCTCCCCCTAGTGAGGAACATATGAACAAATAAAGTAAAATACAACAATATAAACAAAATAGATCGCCTCAAGATGATTCGTATGCACACAGTTTGGACTAAATCCGACAAACAGTTGAGGAGATATGGACCGAAAACTTTTGGATTAAAGTTTCGTGAATATACGACCAACCTATCCCAAAATCAATACAGTTCTTCCTTGCACTAAGCTCTACGTAGGAAAAAAAAACTTGAAAGTGATCCACGAACATTTCAGAGTTATCGCGTTTACACGAAGGATCCGCGATGAGTCCACAATATCTTTGAGGGACGTAATGATCCAAGATGTCCATTCAAGTTAAAACAGTTAAAGGTGCTGAAGGATAAAATAAACTCTCCACTCATAGCAGAGTACTTAGGAACCGGATGATGTCATCAAACGTCTCACATCAAACTGACGGAAAACTATGTGGAAACAGTTATGGAAATAAAACATTTTTGATTGATCCAGCTGTATTTACAAAGATGAAAGGAGGCGATTCTAATGATTGTGCAAAATGATTGCAATCAGACCTAATTACAGGCTTGTTATTACTAATGTTATATTTTTCCTCCTTTGAGTAGGCGTGAGTCAGCACAACCTGGCAACTAGAAAACTATTAGAGTTTTTCTTAATTATTATCATTGTGTTTTGGAAGGGTAGGCACATTTGTTTTTAGCAGGACTACAACGGACCTAATGTGTTTTTCCTTTGGATTCACGGGTCAACCGGGTCTCAGGGCTCAGACTGATGGGATGCAGATGTTTTTATCCACTATTAAATGGCAAAAACGCAAAACATACCAAATATCAAAAGCACCGTGGCATAATTTTAACCGTTGCTATCAATAATATAAATGTAATTATACACAGAACTATTAAACAGTAACCTCTATGGAAAGAAAAATCAATCTTATGTGGGAAAAAAAATCAATGCTTTCTGAGTAAAATATTCTCTGAAGCTGGAAATTAGAATATCACTGAGATGAATGAAGGTGTGACTGTTATCGTGAACATTTCCCTGCAGGAGAATCGAATTTCAAACACCTTGGGTCTCGAAAAACTTTGGAGAAAAGGAAGAGAAAGGAAACGTGGTAATATTTCAACAGAGACAATAAAAGGTAAAACCTAAAAGCCCCCAATCCAGTGCGTTGCACATGCTATGAGGTTAAGTGTTTCTAGACAAAACGGTGAGGAAAATTTTAGATTAAAATATGATATAATATATAAATGACCCGGAAAGTCTAAGAGATAAAACTCCCCCTAGTGGTAAATATAAGGAACTGACTAAGTCCAGTTCTCCCTCACACTAAGGTCAATGTGTGTATAAAATCCACGAAATAGTTTTTGAGTTATCGTGTTCACAAAAATGCAGCGGCAGTGATGCTGACTCCATAATATCTCCCACTTTTCAGGGAGATAATTATCCACTGAATATTTTTTTACTCTGATTTCCTGAGTCAATTTGCCATATTAGCTTTTCATAATGTTCAAAACCTATATACAACCATGTCAATAACTGGAAGAAGGATCTCCCATCAGAACCCAACCAGTTTTGACAAGTGTCAAACAAAATCACACAATCCCTCGTCAATGAAAAAGAATAAAAAGGAATACCTGAGAATGAAAAGATGCTTCATTTAATGGATCCAGTTCCATTCTGTTGAAGCAATATCTCTTCCTGACTAAACCCGTAAACATTCTAATACGTGCATTACATCATCGGTACTTGTACAGGATCGATTTGCTCAGTCAAGCTGGATAAAGAGGAGATTTTAAAGGCATGAATTAATGGCTTTAACTGCACGACTGAAGAAAATTTCACATACAAGATGTGAAACTTGATGAAGGTACGGCAGCATCAAGACATCAATCAACATCCTGATGTAAGACATTCTGAAGCAGACTACTTACTTAACTACATCTGTCAAATACTTTGTGCCAGGCCTTTCCCAAATATAGTCGTTTTGTATTGAATTTCATCTATTGTTAAGCCAGATTCAAGAAACCTGCTTATCGGCCGTCGTGACCCCCGCATACACTGACAAACGATAAAAGGACTGACATCGTCAGACGACTCGGCGGTCCTGAAGCTCATTTTCAAGTGTGAATCAGGCCTAAATCGTACAGTGAACGCAAGAATTTAGCGTCTATCCGGCGTTTATCGGTCCAAGTTTTCCTGCTGCGGTTACGTTCCAAAACCTCTTGCAAACTTCTGGCAGACTGAACTAGAAATAAAAGCTGGTTGGGTGCATTGCTCAGGCATACTTCTCAAATTGCTTCTTGACCTGCAACAAATTACATTTTACGTACTTTATTCTACTGCGTAGGACATCATAAAATGTGAGTATTGTCAGATCGCACATTGACGATGGTGACATTTGGTTCCATGATGGATCCTAAAACTCTCTGTTTAGCTCGTCTGGCCGAAGTTCCAACCCTCCACAAAGTTTCATGCAAAGTGGTTCAGTATGTCCTAAATCCCAGAATAATGCATCTGTCCAGCTAACGATCAAATGGACTGGGTTCTTTCCGGCTCTGCGTCCAACCTACTTTATGTGTTATTCGGGAATCTTTAAAAAAGTCTTTCTGGTGTACTTGGAAGACTTGGACATAAGACAGACATTTCCCTCATGGTCCAAATGTATTTGTGCTGATGTCTATAGACCCCAACCCCCTATAATGTGAGCTTATATATATATATATATATATATATATATATATATCATATTAGTTAATACATGGCTTAAATGGAAGGAACCTAGTCAAAAAAGAAAAGTCATCAAACTCTGTCCTGAAAAAGACCCGTGTGACAGTCGCACAGAAACTCCTTTATCCAGATCTGCATTACAATCAAAATGTAACTGATTCTGTTCAAAGAAACGTCACATGGGGACAAGAGTTTATTAAAGTGTTCCCGAGCCAATATAGTAATATCTTTACACAGTCTTGTGTTTCACTGAGGTTTGGAATGCACCCCATTAAATGTTTATGAATGAGTGAGTCATCAGGGACGTCCCTGTTCGCTTCCAATGATGTCACCTGCTATCAGTTCCTCTCTTTACTTGTAAAATATTCCGACCAGGTGTTTTTGACCATTCAACAACATCCGCTACACGTTACAAATATTTGATTATTAACAATCAAATATTTGAGATATATTGACTTTTTGCACTGAAATCATGTAAGGGACGAAGAAATATTCATACCCTGAAGTTCTGTTATTTTCTGAACGTCTTGGGAATCAAGATTACGTGCGCTGAGATTTTAAAGTCCATCAACAAAACTGCGTCCTGAAAGAAATGACCTCGGTGAAAGACGGGAAGGAAAAGCCGGGACCCCTCGCCGGTCGCAGGGGCTGCAGGGCAGCACAACATGGATCTGCGTCCAGCCTCCTCGCTTTTACTAACGTGAGAGGTAGTGACCTAAGCGTCTCCAGGGATCAATTCAAAACCATGCCACAAAAACAACCAATTAGCAGGCGTGCTTCGTTGCCTCTCGGATGGATTCCAGGGGTCTCGTTTTTCCATTCAGAACCTCTGTTTTCCTTTCTCCAGGGTAAACAAAGACCATGAGAACAATCGCATAACATGAGGACATGTTGTTGGTGTAGAAACCAAATAATATTTTTGCTTGCTGTCGGTATCCACGCACCAGTGTTCATGCACACATGTGGTACAGAACCGGAAATCATTCATCCTGTCAAATGAATGGACCCTTTCCTAATGTTGGATGCATATCAGGAGAAATCGGTGAAAAAATAATCATTGAGGCTTGTTATGAACTTCTCAATTCAAACTCAAAGACCTTAACATTGTCTCACTCTAACCCAAAATAGGTTATTTTGGTAACCCAGGACTGGGGTTTAAAAGGGAGTGGCCCAGTTACGGGTTGTTTTAACATAGCAGGGTTGGGTTACAGCTTTGACTCAGCATGGTGGGTTCTGTTTCCCACCTAAAGATGTGAAAAATTAACTGAAACCAAGTTATTACCAAGTTATATTACTGAAACCTGAGTTATTATTAGTATGACGTGACTATGGTTAAAAATGACTTATTTTATGTCAGCATTTGGTGACTTAAGTAGCTAGCTGGCAAGGGCCGCGACCTTTGAAAGTTAGCGAGGAGTTAGCTGACTATTAAAATGTATGCATATAATAAATGTTGGCAAAGTATTGATTTTTTTTTACATCTTATCAGGAAATTTTAAAAACAATAGCTTAGCTACTAGGAGTTAGCTTAACGTTAGCCAGCTTATGTGGACTTAGGTTCATAGTACAGTTAGTTAACATCACTTTTTATTTCGCTCTAACTATAAACATTAATTATCTTCTATTCTATTTTATCTCTTCATTATCTTCCTAATTATCTACTTTGTCATCTTAAGTCAAACCACATGAATTTTAAAAAACAATAGTTAACGTTAGCTAATATGAGTTAGCTTAACGTTAGCTAGCTTATGCGGACTAAGACTGATAGTACAGGCCGTTGACATCATTTTCAGATCACTTTAACAATAAACATTAATTATGTTGATATATTTAGCTCGAATACTATTGATATCTTCTGAATACAGTTTATAACCATTTCCTTACATGCTGGAGCAAAGGTCAAAGTTCGGGTCAGATCGCTGCCTGCATGATTAAAAGAATCAATGTCAAATGTCAATCATTTCCCCCCACATCTTTAACCCTGCCTCTTTTTGTTTATTTTTCTGAGGAGTGTGTGTACATCTGTTTGATACCTGCTCTATTTTCTGTCTCTCAGTAAACAAAAGCTGGCCGGGTTAGAGCTTAGGTCAGTGTAAATGAGGAAACAGAACTTCCTCCCTGGCTGGAGTCGACGTCGGGCGTCCATGAGGACAGACCGCCGCAGAAACATGTCTCCCCTCCTCCCAGCTCAATATCAGATTTTTTTTTGCAGCTTTTCTCACTAGTGACATTATTCAAAACAGCGAGAGCAAATGTTAATGAAGCCTTATTTGCATATTTATTCTTCCATTGTTGAAATGTCACTGATTATTACTTACTATGATGATAAATGCAACTGCTCATGGAGTCTGATTTGTAATTAGCCATTAGGTGTAATGAATAGATCAATTAAAGGAGAGGGGCCAGCATTAAGAGGAATCAAACCAGGGGGAATGCGAGAATGAGAAACCAAAAACATTATAAGCTCGGGGGGGGGGGATTACCACCATTACTTTTTGATTAGCCTCTAGATTTGGAAAGGGTTAATAATGGAGAAATTCAAACCTCAGACAGATATACCTTGTTTTATTGCACTTCCTCTTTGCCCTGAAGGACGGCTTTTGGAAATCAGGACCTGCTGCGGTTCACACTCGCCAAAGCATTTATGTTTTCTCCCCAAATCAATCTCTGTGTGAGAGATGGAGACGAGCATTTCCTGATTGTATTTATCGCCTTCCGAGATAATCAGGTGCGGCGGCGTGGGCCCATTTAAATTTTCTCCTACTCTGTGAGAAGGGGGGGAAAAGAAAATATAAAAAAAAAAGGAGGAGGAGGAGGTGTAAAGGGGAAAATGTTTTCGCTTGGCCTTTGCCTCTTCAAGAGCCAAACTATTCTCCTGCCAGTGCTTGTTATTCACGAATGGAGGGGGGGGGAAATGCATTACTGCGGACCAGATGGGAACATTCCACATGACCAAACCAATCAATCACCTTGGTGGGACGCAGGTGTGACACAGCCGTGCAGCAACACACCATTTCACAGTCTATCAGGCACAAACACATGGTCACCAATCAATGGCACCCCGAGGACCCATGAGGAGGGGTGCTTCTCTGCAGCCTCACTGGTTCACGGCTGATGACTTCATAATCACACATCCATTCTCTCGGAGGAGAAAGGCGATGAGCTCCCTAATAACATCTCCCACCATGTGAACACCAACAATGTAATGGATGCTGCTTGGGAAAGGACACTAACGTGATCCCCCCCTGCATCGCACGTCCACACGTGAGCTCCCCACCGCTGTCAGCATAGAGAGAGAGAGCGAGAGAGAGAGAGAGCGAGAGAGAGAGAGAGCACATTTACCAAGTGCAGGAAATGTCTCCCTGTTGGATATTAGAATGAAGTCAGTGTGCAACATCAAAGAGTGAGCTGAGACGCCAAACAACTGTAGGATAGTGAAACAACAAAGAGCCGAGGTGAAGGACAAGGAAGCATGCACACATGGGTTAGGAATGCTGATCCAGCTCCAAGCACTGTGGGCATATTTCCTTACACACAGAACACAGAACCTCTGCAGAAGAGGGTCCAGAGCAAAACCATGCAGGAAATAATCCAAACAACCTAAAAGGGATCAATCAGTTGATGAATGGTCTCCATGGGAGGTGGTAATATGTTTGAAGGAGATCTGTAGCATGAATTTGAGAGATTTGTTGTTTTTTTTACGTTAAGTTGGAACTGCTTTTCCACATTGAAGAAAAACAGAGCCGAGCTCCTCTCGCCACATCCCACGCCTCACACTTGTAGAGCCGTGCCGACACAGGACTAAATATCAGGCGATATTATACCACCAATGACAATCCACTACAGCTCATCCACTACAGTCATCTGGTGTTCTGTTTGTCACGAAGCACACAGGATGTCCTTCGTCAAAAATTGATGCTCAGTCGTGCAGGTAGATTGATTGAGGAAAAAGGAAAAGGAAGGATGATTAGAAAAGCAGTAACCTGTGCTCAGAGATAATGTCGGACGACTTGAACAAATTTAGCCCTGAAGTTTATCCCTTCTTGTGACCCAAATAAGAAGACCAACATCTCATTGCATGATTGGT
Organism: Lophius piscatorius; assembly: GCA_009660295.1. Lineage (NCBI taxonomy): Eukaryota > Metazoa > Chordata > Actinopteri > Lophiiformes > Lophiidae > Lophius > Lophius piscatorius. The sequence goes on from VRLP01002888.1 coordinate 66,741, forward strand.
GTTTGTTTTAGCTCCTCTCAGAGCCTCGTGTACAAGATCGATCTACACGGCTCCGAACATTACGCAAGTAAACCAGAAAACACACAAAGCTTGCTATTTGTAAAACCAGTAAGGACAAAATTAGCTGAGGAGGAACAACCCTGTAAACGACTAACTTAATGACACACTTCTAATCTAATCACCCCGGGGAACGTAGCAAGTTTCAAGAAGATAACGACGAAAGAGCGTTTAAAGCTAGCGGGAGCCCAGAGCCAGCCTCGAGCCCGCTGTATGTACCGGTTCTGTCATTCATGGTTTTAAAACAAAGGACGGAGGGTACGTTAATGTCAACAGGTCAGAATACATGCAAAATGCCGACCAGCCTTACTTCCACTGTAATCCTTCAAAATCTACCTACCTAGCCCTACAGTTTTAGTAAGTAAGACTTTAGGTCTTAGGTCAGTCTGCAAGAAGAATAAATGTATTTATTTTTTGCAGTAAATCAATTCTACTGAGTTGTAAGATATTCACCGTTTTGGGCACTGGTGGTGCCAAGTTCTGAAGTTCTGACAGTTATTATTCCACCATTAGTGTTAACACTAACGGAATAATTCTTCTGAATGAATTGTGTCCAGTTCCATCTGATGCTTGTATTGAATAATGTTCTTGGCGTCTGCTGACGGCAGCATCGGCTTGGAGCAAAGTGAAAGAAAGACAGGAGTAGAAGAGAGAGGTAAAGAATGGAAAGGAATAAAAGAGAAAAATAACAAAGTACAAAGAAATAACAAAAGAAAGAATCAAACAAACAAGAAAGAAAGAAAGAAAAAAAAAAGCCCAAACTGTTGGAATTCTGTTTCATCTGAACTTCTTTTATTCCCTTAAATCAATCAAGGCCTTCGGCGAGGATTGGACTCTTTGTTGTGCAGACTCACATGTAAGCAGCTGTGTCTAACTATAGTGGGTCCGCATGACGGACAAACTGGCCTGCTCCGGGGCATGTCAATCAACAGACACAACAAGCGCTCTGTGGTAGAAAAAGCATGAAACCGGTGACCCAGTGACACCCTTCCACTGATTATTATCACAATCCGGGTGCTCTGACCGCCGCAGCTGCTTCCAAAGATACTGGTTATGTCATCATACCTCCGCCATGCCCCAGCTACTACTACAGCTGAGCCTCTGCAGGATCAACATCGCCAGTCACAAGCCCGGGAAGACACGGCCCAGTTGGGCTGAGAGATGCCGTAGGGTGTGGAGGGCTGGGATGTGTGGGGAAATGTGGGCGGCGTGGGGAAGGAGGAAAGGAGATTTGCGCCCTTTTCAAGCTCATCTTCTGCTCTTCATGCTCCACTGACCGCGATAATAGATAAACACACCTTGTAGCTCTGCATAATGACCGGCTTCATTGACTAAACCCCGCAGCTCCACATCCTGTCATCTTACCTGCTCTGCTCTTGTCAAATACACAGCCCATATCACGCATACGTAATATACGTACGTGAATGTGCAAAAATAATCGTTTAAGATGAACTAATGCTGTATGAAGCTTTTAGAAACATCAGACAGAGTTGGTTTTTGCTGCAAAGAGTTGAGGGTTTGATGATGTTGTCGAAGGACACAGCTAGGAGAGCATCATCGTTTGGGTTCATAAACCGTCCATGTAGACATGTTTCAGCTCCGCACAGAGAAACACGTCTTTCCGAAAGATCTGCAACAGGGCGAGTGTTTTTATCTTCCCTTGCCAGTGAACTCTCCTTCTGGCATTTTGTTTTTTTAAGGCACAAAGTGAGCAAAAATAAAACTTGTATCAAGGAGGAGAGAACTTACAACAACACTGGTTATACAACTGATCTCCACGGTGTGATGTCAGGTTGCCCATCTCTGAAAGTTGAGTCTGGACCTACTTGTCCTGGGCTGAGATTACGTTTTTTTCCCCCACAGAAATCCCTGCGGACCTCAGCATCACAGCCTAATGCTATTACCCACGCTGATAATGGGAGGATCTGGTCTGAATCAAGCCTGACTTTGATAAGTACCAATAAACTGTTTGCGTGCGTTTGTGTGTGTGTGTGTGTGTGTGTGTGTGTGTGTGTGTGTGTGTGTGTGTGTGTGCGTGTGTGTGAGAGTTCTTGTTCTCCACAATCTAAACAAACAAACCCTTTGTAATTACCCTCATTAATGTCAGTGACGCAAGGTATGATGACGCTTTGGCAGCGTCTATGCCTTAGAACTAAATTTGGCCGGGCTCAGTGCACACAGAACCAATTATATGATCGTCCATCTTCAGTAGGAGGGGCCAGGAGTATATAATGTGACTTGGATCTATACCAGCTGGCAGATTTACCATCTATTGAATCTGCTGAGGTAAGGATGTTATGGAGCTGGATCGAGCCACTCCGTTTCCTGGACATCCTGAGATGTATGGTGCCAGTGGCCAAGGGGTCAAGTCCCACTTTGTTGGTGTCAAAAAGAAGCCTAGAGGGAAACTAGACACCTGCGTTGCTGGATTTGGAATTTGGTCAGATTACCTGGACAAAAAGGGTCTTGGTGTTGGAACTTGAATTATTCTGGAATGGTCGAATTCTGAGTATGATACCATGAGCATCACTGAGGACTTCGCACAAGCATTCCAGTGTCAAACCGTTGATGTTCAATCCTGTTACATTATGTGGGATATGTTCGCATGTCCTTTAGTTCTTAAACCACTCGCTGCTTTAGTAGAGGAGTCTAAACCGGTGTTTGTTTCAGAGCTGGGGTCCAGAGGAAGCCTTAAAAAACACATTTATCAAGTACAAACAACTCAACTACTCAAAAAACCCAAAAAGGAAGGATGAACTACTTGTTAAATATTGCGTTGTCTTTGCAATTTTTGGTATTAATTGAATGATAAACTGGAAAAAGTACTGAGAGAACGAAAACCTGTCAAGGCACAACAGTACTGTAGTTTTGGAATAATTAATTATCTGAGTTATTGCCAGCCTCTACATCAACCGACAACTCAAACAGCTCTCTTAGTATCTCTCAAATACTCTGTAGCCGCTCGTTTCCTGTGCCTTCCACTTCAGCGTCTCTATTCAGCCCACCGAGCCCCCAGCTCCACCCCCAAAGGCACATCAAAGGAATCAATGGAACTCTTGAAACTGAGCCGCCAGCTCCACCCCCAAAGAACCTTCAAAGGAATCAAAGGCAGCAATAGCCACATATGGACTTCACTACTCCAAATGGCTTATTATTTTATTTTATTTTATCTTATTTTAAATGTTGTGAAAGTCTTAAGGTCACCAAAATGTAAACCCGTCTAGGAAATGCCAAAACCTACATCTGGGTAACATTTCATGTAAATCCTACCTGTAGTTTTTTTTTTTTATCCGTAATCCTTCTCACAAACAAACAGATAAAAAATACAAACATACAAACGCACAGGAGAGAAAAGGTAACGTCCTTGGCGCGGCTAAATATGGCGGCCATGCTGCTATGTACCCCCCTGAGAAACGCCGCGTGTTTATAAGGTGAAATCCTCCTGTGTCGCTGCTCCATGATGATGTGTACGCACGTCACTGCATCTGAGCTATTTGTGTCCTGGTGCCGTTTCCGCTATGTGGACATAAATATGAGAGAGGGAGCCGTGCAGAGACCACCCGTGGGGGCACACACTCCAGGGCTACAGTGGAAACTGGGTGCACACCTGAACGACACCTGGTCACGATCACAGTCCGGGTTTGAGAATGTCTCCCATGTGACTGAGCATTAGCGCACGACACCTGCCCCAGTAAAAAGACACTGGGGATTCTGGTGTGTTGTGGGATTTGACAAAAGTCTAGAGGGGGAATTTTACATGAAAGGGGGGGAAATACTGGAAAGAGGTCAATTATATTCTGGCACAAATGAAGATCACATTTTATATCTTAAAAAAGACAACATTGCTGCCTAATTCTTTAGTTTCGGGAGGTGGAGAGTAAAAAGGAACATTTATCCATGACTATAAAACAAACACACTAAATGTAAACACAAAGGGAAGGAAAGTATGGCTTTAAAGGGGATAGACATCCTCTATAATCACTCAATCAATCAATCAATCCCAGCAAATAAGAGTTTAAAATGAGCTTTTCGATAAACACCAGGTGATTAAAAAAACTAAAGCCTGCCATGTCAGCAACAAACAAACATTAAGGTCAATTTATCAACGGCGAATATCTAAAAAATAAAAATAAAAACATCAATAAATACTCAACTGCCATAGGGTCATGAAACATAGAAATACTAAAACATAACCAGTTAATTTTCTAGGCTACAAATCAAAGCTAGGCCTATGCTGTAACCTCTGGCAGCAACGATATATCCCTGAAAAGTCCCACAATCCCCTGCGTTGTACTAGAAATCCCCCTGATTGAACTACTCAGATTAAATGTGACTCATTAATAATCTCAAATAGTCCATATGGACTCAACCTAACTAATTCTATGAAGTCAGCAGTCTGTTCTAGGATCAGATCCCAAAGTGACTCAATAATGAAGATGAATAAAGTTTAGTAGTTTTTCTGAGCTCAGAGAGAAAAATAAGACAGATTTCCTGGTGTGGGGGAATTAACAGTTGAAAAATTAGACGAGGAACTGTGTTTTCCCACAAAAAGTTCCCATTGATGAGTTAAGTACGATCTATTATAGTGAAATAATATATATATACAAGACTCCATTCATATGCACCAAAATTGGACTAAATTGGACAAACCATTGAGAAACGATGGCCCCAAAACTGTGATTTTGGAGATAAAACTCCCCCTAGTGGCAGAAGTATATAACTACTATGTCAAATCGTATGAGCTAAATTTATATGTATATATATTTGTACACATTTAATCCATATTCACCCCTCTTGAGAATAACATAAATGAAAGAATAATGTTAAGGGTTGATTTCAGTTTTTGGGGAACTGTGTCCGAAATGCAGAGTTCTGAGAATCACATGTGTGATTCTGCGATGATTGGAAAAACAATACGAGACGCTCGTGTGAGTAGCGACGAAGACATGAGCATGAAGCCGCCAATCAGAAGGCATTGTCAAAACAAAACAAAAAAAGATGGAGTGGAGTGCAGCTCTTTCCGTTGCTCATTGCCGATGATAATTGCTCAGATTGCTTGAAACCGACCTCCCCCACTGTCTTCCTCTCATTGGGCCGACACCACAAAGAAAAGTCTTTGCAAGTAATTAGATGTAACCATTCCTCGTCAGGGCAATTAACTGTTGGCTATCCCTCCTATGAATATACAACGTCAACAACTTAATGAAAAACAAAAGGACTTTGGATCCCGACACACACAGGCGGAAGTGAAGGCTCAGTGACTTACATCTGTCCCTCCGCAGAGGAAACAGGAAACAAACAGGAACTACAGCTGTGTGCACTTAGAACTACAACTGCACTCAATAGAGCACATACCTCCATGAAGGCCTGGCAGACCCTCTTTGATTCTACCAAACCGTATCCAAATCAAACCATGGATGACAACACGCTCTGAAAACATATCAACATCTGGATCAGGAGTTTTTAATTGGGTGGGCACAAAAACAGCACAAAGTCATAGATACCGAGACGTGCGTGTTTTTGTTTTTTGGTTTTCCCCCACTAAGATCCGTGACTTATTCCCTTAGGAATCCAAATACATGGCAGAGAAAGTCCAATCTCAGGATTAAACATTCATCCAGTGTCCTAGAGATGAATTGAATCATCGTTTCATGTAGTGACTGTTTAATGATCAAACAAATCATCGATTGATGATTGAAGGTGGTGAGACACCACTTCTACCATATTTCACTCTAAAAAGAGAATTTGCTTACCAATTGAATTAAGTATGACTGGGTTTAAAATTTAAGTTAAATACTTATTGTTTTTTTTTACAGTGTATAATATCTGTCTTGAAATGCTGCAGGGATAAAATAATGTCGGATTTCTGCACCGCTAATGATAAAAAAAAATTGTTTGTTATTTGTTTACAATTTTAGATTTTAGGTGTGTTGAAGGTGAAGCTGTGAAAAGAACATTTTAAAAAAGAAAAGAAATTGAAGATTTTCCAATACTGGATTTTCACTTTGTTAAGCTTTTTTTGTATAATCATGCACTATAAAAAAAAGAATGTTGAGGATCTTAAAGGAATAACTTAAACTTATAACCTAAATTAAATGAAGTATTTCTGAGTCTAACTCATTAAGTTACTTGAGTTGAAAACACTTAATTTAATTGAGTGTGTTGAGTCAAAGTAATTTAGAGTCAAACAATTCTCTTTTTGCAGTGTAGTTTTGATAGTTTCTTTAAGTCCATCAATAATTTTCTTTTCACAGAGTCCAACTACTTTTATTAACGACTTTACCTTCAAAAAACCTAAAATACAAAACAGTTAACAAATATTTGTTTATTTATTGGTGCACAATTCTGACATTATTTCATTCCTGCAGCGTTTCAAGACAAATTAATTTCATTGTGTGCTACCAGTAAATAAATTATTTTTTTTACAGTGGATGTGTGTCACTAAATCCAGAATAATAAACAGATGGGGATTCTATTACTGTACGATAATTATTCATTTTTCCAAAGTATATGAATTGCTCTCAACCTTTAAACATTCATGTTTTGGATCACACTTGTTAAATTTTCGGGTACATGTGTGACGAAATAAAGAGTCCGGACTGAAAAGGATCAGTCCTCATTTTCAATCAAAACTTCCTTTATAGCTTGACCTCATCTTCCTTTTTCACGAAAACAAAAAGGTCTACGCCGTTGTCCCTGACATGAAGGGTGAATCCCCCGAAAAGCCCCCTTCACTGCACAAGCGATTCCCCTGGTTGAGCTTCTCAAATTGATGTGAATTTATGTCCGAAATGTGTTTTTGTGAAAATTTAAATTTAAAAAGCTCCTCGTTGTGAGTAAAATATGAACTATTAGAGCGAAATATGATGATAGACCAGATGTTCTTAATTTATATGCACTAAATTTGGAAGTCTGATAAATTATGGCCCAAATACCTTTGGAGATAAGCGCCCCCTGGTGGCGGAAAATGATTTTTGCGTTATCATATTCACCCGAAGGATCTGGTGGGCTGCGATTATTCCATAATATCCCTGACTTTTGAGGGATATTAATATAAAACTATACAGTTGGCCCTTCCTTTTCACAAACTACGTTCCACAAACAACAAAGTGAACTAAAGAGTATTTCTGAGATCCCTTCAGGTGAGAAATTAGCAGTGCAGTAATTGAGTATTTGTTCATTTTCAATCAGCACAATGTCTCAATCCTGGTTTAGAAAGAAAAGGAGGTGTCCATCCTGTTTCTGTTCTCCTTTTCTACACGGAGGTGGACTCAGAAAGGAATGTAAACGGTAGTTCCATCAACAGTCTGGAGAGAAACTGAAACGTCATCTGGAATAAAAATGAGCAACCCTACGAAATGTAATGAAAACAAATTTGGTAGTTAATTGGCCAATTTTATGCAAATTTGCTGTACTTGTTAAACAATCAGAATTAGGCACAGGTTCTGAGGCATCTGTGAAGCCGCTGGAGTCCCATACTTTGTATCGGTAAACATCTTTCAACGCGTGACGAATGGTTTGGTTAAAGGGAGTCACACGGCCGAGGCTGGAAAACGTTTGTGTGTATCACTGTAAGCATGAACAATGTGGCTGCCACCTGTGGGACAGCACGCATCGGATGATGTGCAGGTTAGTAACAGGATTGTGAGCCAAGAGGGCGGCGCCAGAAGGCACATGGAGCCAAGGAAAGGCTGACCCACATGGGAATAGGACCTCTGAGGAAAACAGTTTCACTGTTAAACAATCAGGTTTTCACCCCAAAAATCCTCAACTTCATATCCTCACATATTTTCCCTGTGACTGACAGTCGTTTCTGTACATGTGTTTTAAATGCACCTAGTTCTCCATGCAAAAACTGCATGATAGCTCAAATGTATACCCTACTCCAGTCAATCCTCATCATCCTTATTATTATTACTATTATTATTACCATCATTATTAACGGGGGTTTGGGTGGGTAGGTGTGGGTTTGAATTTATAGTCACAGGATTGCAGTTTATTGGACATGGGCAAAGAATGTGCAACGAATATATTGTGCACACTGGAGGGAAACAGGGCAAACAAAGGCAGACAGTATTGTACTAACATTGTACTTTGATATCGATATATTTTGGCTGCTAAATACTTTGGGTTTAGGAGCCACTGGCTCAGAGATATTTTTTTATATCTTTATTCTCTTGAGCCCCGCAAAGAGTGACTAACATTGATAAATCGAGAGCTATATTTTAAGCTGTTTATAAACATTAAATAATTGCTTCGGAAGTGCTTACAAACTACTTTATAACCTAATTATAAATCATTTATGAACCCTTTATGAAGGTAACCTTATTGTAAAGTGCTACCAAAACAGTTTAGTAAGACCGTAATCATCTGGGATACCAAGGCTAGGAGATACGTTCAGGCAATTCCAAGTTCACGGTCATAATGTCGCTGCAACAGAACACATCCACAGAGCCAAATCTACAGAAGTAGTAGTAGTAGTTTATGTGTGAGAGAGAGAGAGAGAGACAAATAGTCATGTGATCTTTATAAAAGAGCTAACATTTTATTTCAATTGCTTCAGCTGAGCCCATTCGCCACCTAATCACCTTGCTTGGGAACCAGTCTCCAGGGCTATTAAATAATGAGCTACGACGCAGTTAGCCATAAAACTGTCAAGCGGTTACACATTACAATGATGTCAGGCCAAAGACCCGGATAAAACTGCTTTTAATTATCATGACAAGAGAACATATTGCAAGTCAGTGAGAGAGTACGTTATTGGGGGGGGGGGGGGGGGGGGGGGGGGGGGGGGGGGGGGATCTCAAAGCCTGTGTGCAAGAGTAAAATGTATGTGTATGAAAAAAAGAAAGTTCAAGATCAATAAGACCCAGCCTGAAAAGCATTTCAGAGATACACACTGTGAAGATGAGGGGTGTTTGGACTGAAGGAGAACATGAGATAATCTAATCCACTTTCTTCATTCTGACAAAAAACGTGACAAAATAATCCTAAAACTACGCTAAGATGCAAATATAAAAAATGTATATATATATATATATA